>BPTQ01000007.1:137869150-137985458 GCA_019973895.1 Chrysanthemum seticuspe | reverse complement strand
GGGGACAAGAGTGATGGATAGTGTGTTGGGGATGAGGAAAGGAGTGGGGAAGCATTAAATGAGGGGAGGCACAGGTGGAAGGCTATGGCGGGCAAGTGGGAGGAAGGAGATGACAGGGGGCGGTATTTGACTTTGTTTGACCATTTGATATTGAAGGGGGGTCAAAAATGGGGGGTCAAGGTTATTTGGCAGGGGGTCTTTTGTTTTGGCAGGGGTTTTAATATTACAAGGGGTCCAATTGGTTGTAGCTTTATGACAAGGACCATTAATGTAAATTCTGCAAACTTGAGGGACCAAACCTGTCACTTTTCCAAAGTTATCACAAGGACCAATCTTGACAAACTTGAATAGTACAAGGACCATATTTGATTATTTTCACTTTTTTAAGTATCCAAGGACTATTTTTGACATTTTTCAAACTTGAGGGACCAAAGTTGTAATTTTGCAATTTTTAAACTTTGAAGGGTTTGTTTTGACAACTTTTGAATCCCATGGACCTTAAATGATATTTTACTTTATTTTGATTTACCAGGGACTGAATTTGACAACTTTTGAAACTTGGGGGACTAAAACTGCCAATTATGCAAACTTGATACGTTTTTCATCTGATTTTGATATTTTTGCATTTAAAACACATAAAACACTTGTTTGTGATATTTTTATCATTTTGATGCATTTCTGAGTGTTTTCAGATGTTTTGGCATTCTAAACAGTACAAAAATGATGAGTATTTATACACTCATCATAGACGATTCCTTGATTCTGACTGATAGGGTAGGCTCAGTCAACATTTCGTGATTGTCTGGGTCATTGAGCCTTTGTGGAATATCGGGATGAAGTCCAAGTGCTCTCTGGATCAACAATTTTGTGTATCTGACATAGGGAATCTTTGAGCCAAGTTTCTTGTGAAATGACATCATGTCTTCCCATAACAGTGCTTCGATTTCGATGTCCTTTTTGTTGATTAATGACCAGAAGATTTGTAGTTCCATGAGCTTGGGATGCTCATAGCCACTGTCACGAACAGAGACTGATTTGGTGATGATGATGTAGAGGGTTCTCCATGGTTGAGGAATGTTCTTAAGCTCCACATGAGAATGCTTAGAGATAACTCCTGAAGCTTCATCATAGCCAATATCAATCAGGAATTGAAGAACTGTCTCCTCAGTAGGTGTGGCAAAGAAGTCGGTTGGCTCTATTTCAGGAATGAGAAGAACAGCCCGTAAGTCTGCATGAGTGATGGTGACTTGTTTGTGATTGAGAGTTACAGTCACTGCACTTTGACCCTTGATCCTTTGCATTGAATTCCAGAATTGTTGCATGTAGATCTCCGGTACTGTAGCAGAGTGTGAGAGCATATTCTGGTAAGGATGATTCTTAAGAATATCCACAGCAATCAGGCAAGAAGATTATGAGCATGTGAGGGTATCAAAGTCAACCCTAAGGTTGTTCTTTCCAATCTTTCTAGGGTAGCCATTAGGGAATATGTCAGCAATTGTGAGAACTTCTGGTGCATCCACATTCATTTGAGCAGCCATGTCGTGATCTGAAATAACATTAGCCAAAAGAACCAACATATCGAAAGACATAATGTTAGTCAACAGAAGGTTTTTATTGTCTAATTATTGAATATATAGTGTCAAAGATTGTTGCGAGTCCACAGTCACTTGTTTGTTCAATAGTCCAATGTCGTCGTGATAAGTTTCGTGAGTTAGTTAACTTTAAGTTTTAAAGTTTATGTTATCACATATTTAACACAACATATTAAACGATTAAGTTTATTAGTGACATTATTGGTTTCGTGACGATATGATTTGTTTATTAACAAGTTTGTACACGTAACAATTCATAATGAAGGTCTATCAAGGCTTAGGCGTAGATTTGGCAAAGTTACGCGTAAACAGAAGTAATATACGCGTAGACGAAAGCTTATGCGTAGGATCCTAACTTACGCGTAAGAAATGTTACGCGTAGGAAAAAAGGGACCTTATGCGTAGAGCTTACGCGTAGGCGTATAAAGACCTTACGCGTAAGGCTTACTCGTAAGAGTAGACCTTATGCGTAGAGGTCACTGTTTACGCATATCCTTCACAGGATACGCGTAGTCCCATTGTAGAACCTTACGCGTAATAGTTACGCGTAGGATTTCTCTTACGCATAACTGTCTACGCGTAAGGTGATCCTTATGCGTAGAGTAAGAAAGACCTTGATTATGAGTTTTATGCGTAGCAAACCTGAAATAAAGTCATCATATCAGCAATCTTAACATGTATAGTCGTTTTGAAACAGATTATGGCATGAAACACATTTTACAGTTTACGCGTAAACCAAAACCCTAATAGTTCAAGAATTACGCATAACAATTCTAACCATGGAAATTGCACCAAACGTTTTCTGGTAGTTCTAAGATGTTACATGAGAGAGTTAACCAAGTATTAACATTTTATACGTGGTGAATCAAAAATACCCAAACTCAAGAACATTAAACCCTAATTTCTAATTCTGACTTAATTAGTGTTTCTGGGTTGTTATAGGGCCTGGATAACATTAATTCAACATGATATAATCATCACACAACAATCTATTTGACCAAAACCATTCACATTTTAAAATACCCAAATCGACTTAAGAACCCTAATTATGAAAAACCATCAATTTGTGTTTCTGGGTGGATTTTGAGGGTAAAAATAGTATCATTGTTGTTAAAGACACGTTTTGACACATTCTTTTCAACCACAAACACACACCAATGATTGTGTGTTCATACACTTATGCGTAGAACACATAATCACACATATCTAACGTTTTAGCCATTGGATTTGCATCAAATTCAAAACCCTTGCTTGTATTAACGTTAAGATCATAAAAACACTTACACTTTGATGATAAAAAACACAGATTTCTTGAACGAATTTTGTGCGTAGGATTAGTTAGATGAGAGTAATAAATATGAAGTGAAAGAGTTAGGTGGGGTGTTTTATTTAAAATAACTTTAAAGATTTGACAGTTTTGGTCCCTCCACCTTTTCCTTTTTCATCCAAAGCCATTTAACTTCCGTTTTGGTTATCAAACAAAGATTTTAAGAAATAAGCTTGACGACACTCCCCCTCGACTTAAGAAAATAATGAAAGGTTATAAGTTTTAGTCCGAGGAGTGTCATTGAACCAGAAAAATTTACCACCATTGATAAGAGAAACAACCGGGATATGATAACATGCAAGTACACAGATGTTTTGAAATAGTTAAGTGATTATTTTCTCCCCCTCAACACTTGATCGAAAAAAATACTGAATTTTGAAAGATTAAGGTGTTGACGAAAGAAATGTACTTGCCATGTTGAAAGAAAAATAGATTAGAAGAATATTTTTGTTGTTTTATCAGGTTTTATATTTTTGTATTTTGTTTTTGAAAAAATTATTTACAAAAGAGATTTTGGTGTTTAACAGGTTTTTAAGACTGTTTTAGGAGGTCATCCAATTCCTCTTGAGTCAAACACCTCATACCAATCCGGTGGACCAACTCATTAAACCTAGCGGAAGGCAAGGCTTTGGTGAGAAGATCTGCCAATTGGTATTCTGTACCCACGAAGTATAATTCAACTGTACCATGTTCCACGTGGTCCTTGATGAAATGATAGCGAAGATCGATGTGCTTTGATTTCGAGTGCTGAACTGAGTTGCACGAGATCGCAATGGCACTCCGATTGTCGCGGTACATCGGGATTATGTCAAATACGTAACCATAGTCTTAGAGTTGTGTTCTCATCCAGATAACTTGAGCACAACACGCAAACATGGCTACATATTCTGCTTCGGTTGATGACAGCGATGTACAATCCTGCTTCTTTGATTGCCAAGACACCAGTTTATCACCAAGAAATTGTAGTGCTCCTGAAGTACTTTTTCGTGAATCTAAGCATCCTGCGTGGTCAGCGTCTGAAAAAGGGATTAGTTCAAAACCAGAATCCTTCGGATACCAGATCCCCAAGTTAATAGTTCCCTTGATGTATCAGAGGATTCTTTTAGCCTCAGAGAGGTGGGTTTCAGTTGGTCACGACTGATAACGGGAGCATAGATAAACGGCAAATACAATTTCAGGTCTGCTAGCTGTTAGATACATGAGAGACCCAATAATACTTTGGTATTTGGTAGGGTCAACTAATTTTCCATGTAAATCAGCGTCTAGCTTCTTGGTATGAGTCATTGGTGTGGCATAAGTGTCACAGGTTTTCATTCCAAATTTGTTTAACAACTCAAGGGCATATTTGGACTGACTCAAGAAAATACCACGGGGTGATTGATGAACTTGCAGTCCTAGAAAGAACGTAAGTTCACCCATCATGGACATTTCAAAATTTTTCTTCATTAGTTTTACAAAAGCGATTGAAAACTTTTTATGTGTAGACGCAAAAATGATGTCATCCACGTAAATTTGAACAATTAAGATGTGTGCCCCGTGATATTGTATAAAGAGAGTTGGGTCAACCGAACCTTTGGTGAAATTATTAGCAATGAGGAAAGATGATAGCTATCGTACCATGCCCAAGGAGCTTGTTTGAGACCATAGAGAGCTTTGTTGAGTTTGTAGACATGGTTCGGGAACTCGGGATCAACGAATCCTTCTGGTTGACTGACATAAACCGTTTCTTTCAGTTGTCCATTGAGAAACGCAATTTTGACATCCATCTGAAAGACCGTCATATTCATATGAGCCGCGAACGCGAGAAATATCCGAACAGCCTCAAGACGAGCAACCGGAGCAAAAGATTCTTCAAAGTCTATTCCCTCTTCCTGACGATAACCCTTAGCAACTAGACGTGACTTGTCTCGGATTACGTTCCCTTCATCATCCAATTTGTTTTTCCAAATCCATTTGAGACCAATGACGTAGACCCCTGTTGGTATTTCAACCAGTTCCCATACTTCAAGACGTTAGAATTGGTTGAGTTCTTCTTGCATGGATTCAATCCAGTTGTCTTTTGTCATTGCATCTTAATGTTTTTAGGCTCAGATTGGCAGACAGTGAGTGCATAAATGCAATGTTCACCATCTGTGTGAAGACGTTGTCTCGTGACGACAGGTTGATTCGGGTTGCCAATAATATTTGCCAGAGGATGGTCTTTAGTCCATCGATGTGTAGAGGGTTGATGTTGGTATACATTGTGCAGATTCTGAGGATTCAAATGGTTTGTTGATGATTCTGCGACATCAGGTGCAGCAGTGTCATTAGCAAACGGGTTAAAGAACGCATTTGGATCAAAATCTGCAGGTGGGGGTACTTCATTAAGAATATCATCAGCTGGTTCATCGTTGTTGGAAGCGGTTTGTTCAACTGTTGTGGTGGAGTCAACTGGTGGTGCTTCTTCAACAGTAGTTGTTGTAGCAGGTGTATCAGGTATAAGAGTATGATCAGGTTGTGCAGCGGAAACAGCGGATACACCTGGAGCACGTTCATCAATATTGTCACTGAATAGAGGAGCAAATAACCTTTCCATTTGTTGACGAGTTAGCTGGGGGCTTTGTTCAGCTGATGATGGGGGTTGAGGGAAGTTTAAACGGCTGTGACCGGGTTCTAAGCTGTTATACTCAGAAGCCATATCCGTGAGTTCATCAAAATGAGCATGAATCGTTTCCATCACCTGTTTTGTACGACGATTCCAGATCCGGTAACCTATAGAATTCTCACAATATCCAATAAAAACTCCAATGTCAGCTTTGGCTTTGAGCTTTCCAAAATCATCACGATCATTATTCGGATAGCAAAGGGATCCAAATACATGAAAGTGTTTGAGATTCGGTTTATGGTTGTGGACAAGCTCGAAAGGTGTTTTGTTGTGGCGTTTTGTGATCAAAGAACGGTTTTGAGTATAGCATGCAGTAGATACAACTTCGGCCCACAAGTAATCTGGAAGTTTAACATTGATTAACATTGTTCTTGCAGCTTCCACTAACGTTCGGTTTCGTCTTTCAACAACTCCGTTTTGTTCTGGTGTACGTGCAATAGATGTCTGATGTTGAATTCCCACTTTCTCATAAAATGCACGAAGGCTTTGGTTAACAAATTCAGTTCCTTTGTCTGTTCTTATTTGTCTGACGGTGTGTCGGAGCTGAACCTGTATTTTCTTAAGAAAGGTGATGATCATTTGTGGAGCTTGGTCTTTGCTTCGAAGAAAGTAGACCCAAGTCCATCGTGAGTAGTCATCAACAATTACTAAGATGTAGCGTTTGCCATTGATCGTTTGCACGCGCATCGGGCCACACAAATCCATGTGAAGAAGATGAAGCACATGCTGAGAGCCGTGTTCCACCTTTGAAGGAAAATGAGCACGAGTGCTTTTCCCTTGTTCACAGGCAGAGCAAAGGTGATCTTTTGAATACCGGAATCGTAGGAGACCTTCAACTAGTTTGTGTCGAGCAAGATTGGTGATGGTTTAAAAGTTTAGATGTGAGAGACGACGGTGCCATAGCCAGGATTTTGTTGATGTTGCCTTTGAAAGTAAGCAGATGGGAGATGAAGCAACCATTTCTTGCATAGAGATAGTGTAAAGACTAGAATTACGCGAGCCAGACATAAGGTCATTTCCTTGTAGATCACGAATGAAACAAGTTTTCTCCCGGAAAGCAACCTCCAAATCTCCATCACAAAACTGACCTACTGAAAACAGATTGTGATCGAGGCCTTCCACATAGTAAACCCTGCTAATTTTGATGTTCCCATTGATATAATCTCCGTAGCCCATGATAGCTGCGAAGTGATCATTCCCGAATCTGGCAGTGCCAATGAACTTTGCAATAAAGTTTGATAACAGTTTAAGGTTGCCTGTCATGTGTCGGGAACATCCGCTATCAACAATCCAGAGAATGATCTGTATCACTTGCATTACACACAGACGACACAGATGGAATAGAAGTAGATGTGGAACCCGAAATGTTAGAGGGTTCCGGAGCAGTGATAGTAGACATACACACATCAATAACTTTAGGCATCCATTTAAATCCTAGTGTGTTATATATCCATTTCTGCCATCTATAACTACTATTTGCTTTAGTCTTAGTGAATGCACTAGGTGGTACTACATTCTTAGGAGGTGAAACTGGAGCTACAGGGACAATAATGCTTGCCTTAGAATCTAAAGAAGGCGGTCTACCAAGCACAGACTTAGAATGATTATTGGGCCTAGAGGTATTCCGATTCTTAGGATTCCGTAAACGAGAGATTATAGCTTTAGCAACACATTTGTCATGACATTCAGAATTCATACTTTTACGACAAATAACACAAGGTGCATCAGACTGAATATCAAAAGTACTTAAAGGTTTAGCATTCGTTACATCACTATTTCTATTACATTTGCCAGACGCAATATCTATAGTGGAATCAACGTGAGTCTTATTCATAGTCCTAGGGTGTTCTTCTACTTTAGCATTCCTTATTGATATTTTCTTAGGTCGCAACTTCCTATTCTTCGATTGAGTGCTCCTAGGCTGTGAAGTTCGGACGTTTGGAAAAGACAAAACTATTCCTGTTTCAGTAGAAGGAAGCACGTTAGCAACTTGTGATTTGGCAGTAGGTATTCTAGGTTCACGATTACTGAGTGTTACTGGTGCTAATCTCTTAATGATGGTAGGCGGAAGTAGTTCATACTTTCCTAACATTTCTCTTAACTTAGAGATAGTGTGAATCAAATCTTGATTTTCAGAACGGATATTACTAGCAAAATTCATGACTTCTCTAGTATGAGCAAGATAGTGATCAAGTTCGTTTGATGCTTCATGACGAGTCTTATTGAGTAAATCAAATATGACACCATATTCCTGTTTAACTTTTACAAGTTCTTGTTCATATTTTGAGATTTGACTTTTCAAAGACACGTTTTGATCATCCAGTTGCTCAAGTTTAGGATCAGAAGATTTTGCACGCAACTGAGCAATTTTGTTTTGAAAACCAAGTTGTTGATTGTGAATATCTTTTTCACACCAATTAAGACGACGTTTTGCATTGTAAAGTTCGTTAAGTAATCGTTTATTTTCAGCTTTTAAAGACTCGATCTGAAGCACATTATCAGTATTCTCAACAGTTACCACAGAGTCAACATTATCAGTAGAGATATAATCAGATGCATGTGGCAAAGAATTGAATAACACAACATTATGGATATCAGCACATATAACATCTTTCAAGAGTCGATCAACATCTTTTCTCAACATTTTCTTTTTACGTTTAGTATTAGAAATAGATGTTTCTGTTTTCTCGAAAACGACCTTCATTACTCCAAGTTCCTTATGAAAGTCCCGTTCCCAAGACAATGCACAACTTTTCAAATTTTTAACATTTGGTAAAAGATTTTTCTGAAAAATGTCTCTTTGTTCTCGCGCCAGAGGCGATTGAAAGTGTTGAACTTTGATTTCAGAATGATATTCTATCTCATGTTCTAAAGTTTTGAGGTCAGCCATGAAATATCAAAATATCTAAGAATTTTGCGATTTTTAGGTTTTGAGTTTACTTCACTGATGGAAGGTAAAGGACCATAAATTTGTGCATAATCTGGTTGGGGATTAACATTTGAAGACTCAGGTGTTTTGATGATAACCCTTGGTGTGTTAGAAGAATCCGTTGATGTGACAAAAGTGACCGGTTTTGAATAATTAAAAGGTTTGTTGTAAACAACAGTTTTTAATTTTGATCGACTCTCGTGTTCTGCATCTAATTCCTCTTGACGATGATATTCAACAACACTCATAACAGAATTATCAATTTTATATTCTGCACTGGAAACTCAGGATTTGGTTTGAATGTTTTGGTTGAAAGCTTAGGTTTGTAATCAGCAAGATTTGGTCCATATCCATTTGGATCGGGTTTTAAAGTAAACTTTTCAATAGCAGTTACTGACTCACCATGTTTGTAAACAACAGTTTTAAACTCTTTAAGTTTGCGTTGCAAGCCGATAATTTCTTCAAGATGATTATCTATTCGGTTCGTGGAATGATTTTTGTATGCAGAGAACTGTTTTTGACAAGTTAACAACTCAGCCTTAGCTTTTTGATTTTCCAAGGTGAGAGCGTTAATTTGCTTTTTATGTTCATGTTTCAGTTGTTCTATCTCAGACAATAAAGCATTCTTCGAAGCGGCTAGATCACGCATCTGTCTCTTTAAATATTTTTCGTTTTGATGAGATTTAGTAAAGGCTGCTTCAAAACCTTTTTCACGTTTTTCTTGAGTTTTGAAAAAGTTGAGTTGCTTTTGTAAACATTTTTCAAAATCCTTGGTTAACAGTGCATTTTTACTTTTTAAGGTTTGATTTAATGCGCAATGATGAGTCTCTAAATACTCATCATTTTTATACAAAATAAACTGCAAATTCATCTGAAAACACTCAAAAACACATCAAAATGATCAAAATATCACAAATCAGTGTTTTATGTGTTTTAAATGCAAAAATATCAAAATCAGATGAAAAATGTATCAAGTTTGAAAAATTGGCAGTTTTAGTCCCCCAAGTTTCATAAATTGTCAAAAAAATAGTCCCTGAACCATAAATTTCAAAAGCAAAAGTCACCAAAGGTCCTTTTAAAATCAAAAGTTGTCAAAATAAGTCCTTTGGTGAAAAATATACAAAGTTTGAGAAATTTACAAAAATGGTCCTTCAACTTTCAAAATTGACAGAATTGGTCCCTGGAAAATGTGAAAAAGGCAACATTGGTCCTTGTACTTTCTGAGAATGTCACTTTTGGTCCCTTGAAACAAGTTTGAGATGTTGGCAGCTTAGGCCCCTACATTTTCAGGATTTACATCTTTAGTCCCTATAGTTTTAAACCTTTTTACCCATTTTGGACCCCTTTCACACCTTGGACCCCCTGTCATTAAACCATTGTGAACCCCCCTTGTTTATTATTAGCCTGGTCAATATTGGTCAAAACAAGCAACCCCGCCAAAAAGTCTCACCCTCTCCACTTGAGTCTGCAACTCAGAAACCCATTCCCCCTCCTCACCAATCACTCAAAATTGTTCCCTCACCCCTAACTAACATCCAATATGCATTTAATGCATTTCCCTCCCCCTCACTCAACCCCATTTGTCAAACACCCATTTTGGCGCCAAAAACAGGTTTAAACGGGTGAGATCAATTTGAAGCAATCCAAGGGTCAAGATTGGTGGGAAAGGATCAGAAGTAAGAGAAAAAGGGATTGGGTTATAAAAAGAGAAGAAAAGAGAAGAAAGAAGTAGTAGTTATTTTAGTTTTAATTTACTTTCATGTCGTTTTTTTTATTATGTCTTAGTTAAAACTCTAAAGTTGTAATCTTCTTTTTTTAAGCATCATTTTCAAGTTACATTTTCAGATTATCCAAGTTTTAATTATCAATTCAAAGTTTCATTTAGTTTCATGCTTATGTGGCTACTGTTGAAAATTCCTATTTCCATTACTTAAACCCCAGCTTCAATAAGCTTGTGTATCAGTTTATATAAGCTTAGATAAGCTTTTTATAGCTTTTCATAAGCTTAAAAATTAAGTTCCAAGCATTTTGTACTCGGGTCAACAAAAGTCAACTGGGGATCAATATTGGACATGGACTTGGAAATGGGTGATTCAGAAGTTGCAATGGGTTGATTTTAGTTCATTTGGGTTGAAATATAGGTTAGTGGCTCATTGGGTATCTGTGCAAGCCACAGTGGCTTAAGGACCTTTTGTAAGTGTTTTTCAATTTTTAATGCATAATCTGCTAGTGTAGTTAAATATGGTTTAATCTTGTCAAATTAGTTGTATTTAGGATTTATATAAGTAGTTGGATCATTAACATCAGTTTTATCAGGGTCTAGCTTAGTTTTTAGTGCAAAACAGTTTTAAAAGGTGTGTTTGGTATAACTGCATAACCTGTCCTTAAGGCCTATGCAGTGGTTGATTTCTTTTAGTCCTGGTCTATTAAGCATATTTGAACTCATTTTGTTCATTAAGTTGGGTCTGCAAGGCATAATAGTCAAATCTTCACTTAAATCCAAACCCACTGATCACTGTTGAGAATTTAGCTTAGCAGATTACTATTTTGTGTTAAGATATCTTCAATATTGTTTGCATTACATTTGTTACACCTTATAACATCCATATCAGTGCTTAAAATCAGTGGTGAAGTTCACCAAAGTCAACTTCCCACATTTCTTCAAAAGTCAAAAATAGCAAAAGTGTGTTTTTGGGTCAGTTACTAGGAATTTTGGTGAGCTCATTTTGTGGATTCATCAAGTGAAAATTGGTATTCTATAAACTTCAGCTGGTCTACTCTCTGTTTGTCATTTTTATAGATTTTTGGAAATTTTTTATAAGCTTCTAACAAGCTCATGAACTTGGACCCATATGCCCTGCACCACTGTACTCAGTGGCACTGAGCATTTTTCTCAGTTAATGCAGCTAGTGCACAGAGCTCAAAAGAGCTTTTCATGGTTTGATTTTTGGAACAATTAGTCTTAGCCAGGTCTACTTTAGGGTGCAAGTGGTATTTTTCATTTTGTGGCTTATTTGAGTACTCATTCTTTGGCTTAAAGTAGCTACCAAAACCTTTGATTTAAGCAAAAAGCTCTTGACATCAAATCTGATTTAGCTTGTGATTCAGAGGGTTTAGCCTGTTGATTCTCATTGCATTTTGGTCATTGTAGCATATTTTAGCTTCTGTTAACAGCTGGTTGCCTTTGGAGTGCTTTTGGCTTATCAAGTGCTTATTTCAAATAGCACTTCCACATCAGATCCTAAATCCTCCACATTAGCACTTGTTTTCTCATTTTTCTTAGTTTCCTAATATTATTTTAAGCATTTCCTGAATTTTTCAGATTTTTCCTAGCTTGTTTGGTATTTTTCTGCATTTTAATTAGTTTTTAATCATTTTTAAATAGCTTTTAATATAAAAAATTAGAAAAAGGTTCAAAAAAATAATTTTTCAATTTTCTTAGGTTTAGATAAATATAAAAAGTGAAAAAAGTAATTTTCTAGATTTTTCATAGTTCATTTGGTAATTTTTAGTAATTTAATTAGTATTTAATAGTTTAAAAATCCTAGAAAATAGAAAAATAGTCACAAAAATACAAAAATAGTTTTGAAAAGTCTATTTTGATATTTTAGACTTTTCCAAGTGTTAATCTTATTTTTCTAGCCTAATTTCCTATTTTCTTATATTTTAGGTAATTAATTAATAGTTAAAAATAGTTTTTAATTAGATAATTAGTTTTAAAAATAATTTTCTTTTTCTATTAATTTTCTTTTATCATTAGGTTTATAACAACATTATTTTTCATATTTTTAGGACTTTTATATCTTAGATTTCATTTTTTATTTTGTACGTTTACGTTATTTTAATTTAAACGTACGTTTTAGATTTTAAACGTTCATCACTTTAAATATAGTGATAGCGTTTATTTAATAGGTTTTATCTTTTTTATTTTCTTTAATTTGCATTTAAGGCGTTTTTAATTTGTTGGATTTCTCTGTAGTCATAATAATCTCAATTCCCTTCATCGTTCAAATTTCTCGATCACTAGACGTTGATTTATCCATTGCACAACTCGCTGGGACATAACGACCCGGGGAAACATTGTACTCCTCAGATCCTAATTGCATTGGTGTTTGAGCAGTTTTAGTCTCTTAGACTTGACTGTTTAGCTCCGATCACGCAACATTCTTCAATTTGGGATTGCTGGTCTTTAAGTAAAAGAGCAAGATCTGGATGAGGCAAAAGTTCGGTTTGTTCAACAGAAGTCACAACATGACCATTATTTAGATCCTCAAGTATAACCACGGAGTCAATTAGATTATCAAAGGAAATCATAAGGTCATCTTGATCGTCAAATGTAACTACAGGTTCTATTTGAAAATCGTCGGAATGAGATGTAAATGACTCATTTTGAACATTCTGAACCTTGCCGGATTCAGATGTTGGCGGAGATATTAGATCAGAGATAAATATGGTTTGTTCGGGTACCTGAGACAAGCCATCAGTGTCATACACTGGGCCTGTGTCACTCATGTGTAACTCATGCATATTAGCCATCAACATAACAGCTGCATTGGCCTGCAAGTCCTCCATATCATCATCTGAGTTTGCATTTGCCATAAAACTCTGTTCTTTGTCTGTAAGAGATCCACCAGCTTCATCCTTAAGAGCCAAAAGAAGAGCCTCTTTGAAATAAGCACTGCCCCTAGTCCTCGGATTTGGGCATGCATTAGCCAGGTGTCCCTTCTCATTACAGTGGTATCAATCGCCTAACTAGAAAGAGATAAAGGCGATTGAACAATAAACCAAACACACACACACACGATATAGTAAGACAGTTACGCGTAGGGCATGAGTGAAAGGAATAACTTGAACAACCAACCCTCAAGTGAGGATTATTACATAGTATTTATAGGCAAGGAGCTAGGGCAACACTCCCACTCCTTCCCTTTTCCTTATTGGACATGCGCCTAAGCTTATGGGCCTTCTACATAAGCTTGACCTTAAACAAACATAAAGGCCATAATAAGCTACCTATTACATATAAGTAACTAACACTTGAATTAAGGTTTAGGAGTGATTCCAACATACTCTAACCAAACTAACTATATAGCTTGTTAAGGGTTTATTAACCTTGGATAAATCCTAAGTTATTAACAATGAAACACTGAGGAAACTTTATTAAGTATGCGGAATTTACTTAACAAAGCTAAGAAGAATTTACTTTAACTTTCAATGATATTATTAATAACTCTAAATCTGCTTGTTATGCAGATTCTTTAACAACTCTAAAACTCTAATATCGTACTTCTCTAAAACTTTAAAAAAACACGTATATTCTAATGCCAACCTAGGGGTCCTTTTATAGGCTTAAGGATAACCCTACTCGGTTTACAATTTGTAACCTTGTACGACAAGTAATCTAAACAAAGAATATTCTAGAATAACAAAGCTTTCCATAAACGAATATAGCAGTTCTTTAGCTTTGCAGTACTTTGACTTCGACAACAGTACTTTGAATTTCCAGCACTTTGACTTCTTCAGTACTTTGACTTTCATATCCCAATAGTATTTATTTGCTTACGTTGTGTGCATGGGTTACGGATAACCTAGCATTAATATTGTTGATCCACGTGGGTAGCGGACTTATTAGGTTGGCGAATCTAATAAGAGCCCGCTAGGTACGTTGGGTAACCTTATTAATGGTTGAATTATCCTTATGACTCTTTAGAATACGATTGATTTATGGGATAATAAGCACGAGTAAATAAATGAGTTTATCGAGTTGACGAATTTGATAAGGTCTACTATTTATTCTGAAACTTATTGAACTATGGAGCTTATCGTTTAGAGGTCTCATTGTGTTGCATTGAGCTATATATTGGTTGTTTGAGTGCATCCATAGCATCATATTGAGTCGATACACCCACATGAGGATACCAAACACTAGGATTAAATGGTGAAACGAGACATTTTTGGAAATAACGAAATGGAATACATTGGGGTAGATAACGTTGATTTCGAGGAATATATATATTAAGTTTGGTCTACATTAATAGATTGTGCCGAGTCGATAGTTGCTGTGCCGTGATTACCGTTATCTTCTGCTAGTGTTTATTTGTACGTTGATTGCTTGAGGTGAGTTTCATAGCCCCACTTTTATCTACGTTTTAACTACATTGGGGTGAGAATCATGCTACTGTTTTCGGACCATGAAACCTATTTGGATTTGCTTATATGCTTAACTGTTTAGATTGATGTGCGGTAGTTGTTGCCTTAGACTAGGGTAGCAATCCTAATTGCTATAACTGTTGCCTAGCTAAGAATAAACTTCTACCTCGACCTAGTCCAGGGTTGGAAATTGTTCTAGATTTTGCCACGACAGTGATGGACTAGAGTCGCTGGGCCCCGAGTAGTCCCTGGATGCGGGACATGTTTATGGTTGGTGATCCGGGTAGGATCGGTATTTATCTATCTTAGGTCTTGCATAGCAAATCAACTCCTAATGGTCCACTATGATTTTGTTGAACTTAAACCTATGAACTCACCAGAGTAAGCTGACCTTTTAGCATGATTTCTCAGGTATTTGAAAGATGTTTGGATTGCGTGATTTGTGGAAGCTTGGCAAGAAGGCGGGGTTCAAGGATCATTTCTGACTCTGATAAACTTTGGGGACCTATTTTATTGAGTCATGTTTTGGGCCTAATAATTATACTTTTAGATTAAATGTTTTGAATACTTAAATTTGGGAATGGTTTTGAATGTTAAATGACTATCTTTTTGCTATACTTGTGTGCAATACTTGATTAAGTCTTCCGCTGTACCGAGATTTGGGGGTGTTACAGATTGGTATCAGAGCTCAATGTTATAGAGAATTAGGTATTTTATAAACCCTAAACCATAACCACTTTTAAAAAAAATTGATCCTCGACCGACGCACGCCCGCTTGCCAAGCCGAAGCTTCTTATTTGAATATGGTATGAACTGCGATTTGAATTATGAGATGATCTGTTAAGGGATATTGTGAACTGATTATGAAAACGTTATGATTATTGATTTTGGAAAATGAGATATGATTATTGATTTTGGAAAATGAGATGTGATTATCGAGATATTACAGAATTTGATTTGAGGAAACGATATATTGTGATTTTGGAGTTTTGTACTCGATTGATTTGATATGGGATTATGTGTTGGAACGGAAATTATGTATTTTATTTAAAGGCATATTTTGAGTAATGCGGTACCTACACTTTTAAAAGCTTTCATTATATGATATATGTTTTGGTTAAGTTGATGCGCTTATTAAAACTAGTTGTTTCGAACATTTATACCTATCCTATGCCATTGTCATGGACTATGCCTTCACTAGCTTTTGATGTGTCTGAGGAGGTCCTTGCTGTTGCTAGTTCGCCAGCATTGACACTCATGACGATTGCGCAGGGTGATCCTTATGAGATTGCCCGTTACACTAGTTCATCATCATCAAATCGCCCTAGCTCATCTAGGCAGCTGACTTTACATCAGGTCTTAGCGTGAGCACAAACGCCTAGGCTTGCTCATAGCACTGCCCGCATGTCCGTGAGACCACCATCATCACCTATCCGTTTAGCAGCCCACTCTTCTGTCATCACCACCAGCATCACCATGTCTTAGGAGGCCTAGATCTCCTAGTGTACCACCTCAGGATTGACCTGCACAGAGACTCCGACTCATGGACTCTCCCTCTATGGATGAGGGCGAGGAGGAGCATGAGGTCGAGGAGGAGCATGAGATTGAGGAGCAGTATGTAGATGAGGATGAGGATCCTCAGGAGGAGGATGATGAGGATATCCCAGAAGGGGGTACTCCTCTATTGCAGAGTCCTGCACATTCTCCAAGACCAGGTTCTCCTTTGCCTGAGCCTGAGTCCCTTGGACAACCTTTAGACATCGACTAACCACCTTACTCACCTTATATAGGTAGCCCGTTAGGATCTGAAATACCATCGGAGATTGCTTCAGAGCCCGAGGAGTATGGTGAGACGGGTCTGATGTGGGAGAGGATTACATCACAGGGTACTAGGCTTAGTCAGTTGACGGATCGGTTGGTTGGAGTATCTAGGGCTAGTATAGAGGATTTGAGAGCTGATATAAGTACTGTAGTCAGGAGGACTAGGATTTTGCATGATGGTATGTCGGAGCTCCAAGAGCAGGTTGGGGACCTGCTGAGAGGGTTGGCGACAGCTCGTGATGCTGATAGAGCGATTTGGCGTAGGATTGGTTAGTTGGAGAGAGAGGTGGCAGAGCTTAAGAGTGATCGCGACGCTCGACGTGTTGAGTTAGCATCTTTGTGGAGAGAGGTTGACGATGTTAGGAGATCAGTTAGTGGTATTCGTAGACGTGGCTAGATAGTATTAGATTCATGGTTTTGTACCATCTTGAAACTAAGTAGTACTTGGTTCGAGATGTAGGATTATCCTAGTTGTCTTACTAGTAACGTCGTTAGGATAGTTTTTGATTTCTTCGTATCCTTCCATGTATTTCCACTTTTGAAACCTATGAGTTATGGTTATTGAACGTGCAACCTTAGTTACGATTCGGTATTTGATTGTTTCGCTTTGATATAGCGTTATCCCTGTTGGCATTGATTATGTATTCAGGCGTTATTGGGTGATCCTTGGAACCCGAATCTATCTTTAGAGCGTGAATTGTGAACTTATGAAACTGTTCTTTTTGCCTTCAGAAAGATGGCAACAAGACGAAACCCGCTTAGGAACAACCGAGCAGCTCCTGCTGCTGTTGTTGCCCCTGTCCGTCGAGGTCGTCGTCCGGCCCGGACCACACCACCTATTGAGAACCCGAACACTGATAACCCAGCTGTAGAAAACCCGAATGTGAACGACCGTGCTGAGAATAGTCCTGTTCCACAAAACCCTCCACCTGTGAACCCAGCCCATGTTGACCAGTTAGTGGTGCAACGTGTCGCTGAACTGCTAGCTGAGACTAGTCTCTCTAACACCTCTGGTGGGACTGATAAGGTTTTAAAATGTACCTTTTTGAGGGGTCGTTTAAGCCCTTATTTGATCACTTTTGTATCCGTTATTACTTAATATCGTTCCTTTTCACTTTTTAGGTCTCTTGAAGGCAAATTGCTGGAATAGCACTTATTTGGACGAAAAGGCACAGATATACGAAGAAAATGGCCAAAGTCAAGAATCGAGACACTCAAGCTGCTGAAATACAAGGGGACGGCGTCAGGTGTTAATTGTGACGCCGTCGGAGCACTTCTGTGACGAGACAGTAGCTAAATTGCTTATTTTCAAGTGACGGTGTCAGGCTTTAAAAGAGTAGGTCGTCGCAACTCAGACGGCCTAGATTTGATCCAGACGGCGTCAGAGACTTAAGGGGACGACGTCACAAGCATAAGGTGATGCCGTCGCAAGACTAACGTGGCCAAGACAAAACCCTAATGACGGCGACCCGACGGCGTCACAAATCATAAGGAGACGCCGTCGCAATTGTAATCTTATATATAGGATCCAAATTTTTCAGTTTTAGTGGGTAGTCTTTGGGAGTAAAAACCTAAACCGAACCAAGGCTATCTTGTACAGTATTTTAGGGTTTCAAATCCTATCTTACCACAAGATAAGTGCTTTACTTCATTAATTCAATTATGTCTTCAATTATTTCTGTGTATGCTTGCATGTTCTCCATGTCCGGCTAATTTACTTGTGTGTTTGCTTAGGGAATATGAAACTTGATTATTGAATACTGATTGGTTGTCTCTTATCTTAATTATTAATGATCTAGTAATGCGATAGGTCATTCGTTGTGTAGTTAATGCTTGATTAATCTTTGTGAACCTTAGGTATAACACCTAGAGTAGTTGTAGGCTAAACCATCCAAAGATACCTTAGAGTTAGAGTTTATAATTCCTATAGATTTTGTAGACGAGACCCTTTGGTAGTTTCAAAGAGTTAGGGATAAACGCATACCCTGCGACTTTAGACACACAACGCGATTAAGAATAAGGACGTGACAATTCAACCATCAATAGGAGATAATTAAGGAGTAATGAAACCTAAGTAAACACATCTTTAAAATATCATACGAGCACACAATAATTAGACATAGACTACATACACCTTAGATTAGATAATTAGATAAATAGAGTAATCGGTAGAAATACCAACCCCCAAATCCAAACCCCGAGATTCGTACCTTTCTAATTCCTAAAAAACATAAAAAGATAAAAAAAAATAATCTTCCTCAACCCCAACCTTAGCGTAGTAACTTCTCACTAGCATTCCTATTCCCCTAGAGAACGATATCAATACCCGTGGCTTACCCTAATACTACACTACAACGATTAGGTTCACTTCCTAGGGTGTTATAAAACTTGCTCGAAGAAAAGGAAGTTCCTTTGACCCCGAACGCGCTGCGTAAGCGTATCAGGGACCCCAATGCTGAATCAAACTCGAGGTTGTACCTACAAAGAGTTCCGATTCTGTGGTCCCATTGAGTTTGGAGGAACTGATGGAGTATTTTACCTAACTAGGTGGTTGGAGAAAACTGAATCTGTGTTTGCTGTTAGTAATTGGGAGGAGGATTGTAAGGTAAAGGATGCAACATATACCTTGAAGGACAAAGCGTTAACCTGGTGGAACAATTATCACATATCAGTAGGGATTGATGTAGCTTATAGTATGACTTGGACTCAGTTTAAGACCCTGCTGATCAAGACTTCCTGTCCTAGGAATGAAGTTAAGAAGTTAGAGAGTGAGTTCTGGAACCATAAGGTTAAGGGTACTGACATGGCGACTTATACTCGTCGTTTCCAAGAGTTATCATTGCTTTGCCCTGATATAGTTTGCACTGAAGAACTTAGGATTGAGAGGTATACTGATGGATTGCCTATAGATACTCGAAATGATGTCATCGCTGCGAAGCCAGTTAATTTGCATGAGGAAATTACTGTGGCTCATCGCTTGATGGACTCTTATGTACTAGAAGTAGGAGACAAGGGTAAGAATGATAGGAGTGATAAGAGGAAGAGGAACGAAGTTGCTAAAGGGAATGGCAACAAACGGCATAAGACAGCCAGAGTGTTCGCCATAGGAAATGGAGGAAGGAAAGATTATGAAGGTAGTAAGCCTGTGTGTGGTCGTTGTAACCGAAACCACCATGGACTATGCCAGAATGTGTGTAGGAAGTGCTCTAAGGTAGGACATTTGGCCAAAGACTGTAGGTCTCGTCCACTTGCTGCAGCTCAAACTGCACAAGGAGCGGACTGGAAGGCCACTGTCACCTGTTTTGGATGTGGAAAGAATGGACACTTTAAGAATGAGTGTCGAGAGCCGTGGATGAGAGGAAATCCTGGTTGTGTAGGAGGATTTGCTAACCGAGGTGTAGGAAATAATGGCTTAAACCCTGTGAAGCGTGAGGTTGTAGAAAACCAGGGAAACTATGGTGCTAGGAATCAGCAGAGAGACATGGGAACAACGCGTGTTTACGCTATTAGGAAGGAAGATGGTGAGGACCCTAACGTAGTTACGGGTACGTTCCTTCTCAATAATCGCTATGCTTCCATACTGTTTGATACTGGTGCGGATATGAGTTTCGTATCCACCAATTTTATGCCATTACTAGGAATCTCCCAAACACCTCTAGGGTTTCGTTACGATGTGGAATTAGCGAATGGGAATAGAGAGAAGATAGACACCGTAGTTCGAGGTTGTACCTTAAGTTTCCTAGACCGCCCATTTAGTATAGATCTATTGCCAGTTACCTTAGGAAGTTTGGACGTCATTATCGGAATGGATTGGTTGTCGAAGAACGGTGCACACATCATCTGTGATGAGAAGATTGTGCGTTTACCGTATGGCTGAAAAGTTCTGAACATACAAGGAGAACGGAGCGACTGTGGAAGTCCTTCCCGGTTGAGCATCATCTCTTGTATTAAGGCCCAGAAGTACATCGATAGAGGAGGTTGTCTTTTCTTGGCTCGAATTTCTGAAAAGAAAAGTGAGGAGAAGAGTGAAAGACACCTTAATGATGTACCCGTCGTTAGAGAATTTCCGGATGTGTTTCCCGACGATCTGCCAGGGATTCCACCTGTCCGACAAGTGGAATTCCAAATAGAGTTGATACCCGGTGCGGCACCCCGTAGCCCGGGCGCCTTATCAACTTGCTCCAAGAGAATTGGAGGAACTGTCTAAACAGTTGGCATAATTGTCAGAGAAAGGATTCATTCGACCAGGTTTGTCACCATGGGGAGCACCAGTGTTGTTTGTGAAGAAGAAAGATGGATCGTTTCGGATGTGTATTGATTATAGGGAATTGAATAAGTTGACAGTGAAGAACCGATATCCGTTACCTAGAATAGATGACCTATTCGACCAACTCCAAGGAGCTAGTGTCTTTTCTAAGATCGACTTACGATCTGGTTATCACCAGCTTAGAGTTCGAGAGGAGGATATCCGTAAGACGGTGTTTAGAACTCGTTATGGACACTATGAATTCCAAGTGATGTCGTTTGGTTTGACCAACGCGCCAGCGTTTTTCATGGATCTCATGAACCGAGTGTGTAAGCCATACCTAGATAAGTTTGTGATAGTATTCATAGACCATGTGATAGATAGTCGAGGAGTACGAAGAGCATTTGAGGCTCATTTTAGGATTGTTGAGAGAGGAGAAGGTGTATGCCAAATTCTCTAAGTGTGAAATTTGGATTCCGTCCATGCAATTCTTAAGCCATGTGATAGATAGTCGAGGTGTTCATGTTGACCCAACTAAGATTAAGGCCATTAAGGAATGGGCAGCTCCTAAGAACCCATCAAAAATCCGACAATTTTTAGGTTTAGCAGTTCCTCCAATTACGTTAGTTTGGTTACAAATACTACGTCCTCCTATCAGACTGTGGATCAGGCATACATTGGGTAAAGACCCTTCCTTCCTCCACGGTGTTACACTAAACTAATCTACGCTACAAACTAACTAACAAACTACTAAATAACGTAAATAACAACAAGTCTACGAGCTAACATATGCTAGACCATAATTGGGGTGACCAACACTTTATCATGGAATTTCCAATTCCTAACAATCTCCCCCTAAGGGAGGTCACCCCATGAAATACATTTTGCATCCTAGCATTCTATCTTTGTCTTTAGTTCTGAGCTCGTAGACTTCAATTCTTCAAGTTCCGCAATCTTTGTGCTTTAGTAGCGATTCTTCAAAGTCCGTATTGATATGTACTTTTAGTGGAGGCCTTTAACTGATCCACATCCTTGATGATCTTCGAGCTTTCTTCGAGATCATCAGCCACAGTAAATCTCAGGATCACCCTTTGTAGTGTTGCCTTCATGTGATATTGTGACATACGGACCGACATGCTCACACTTTTGAATCATGACCTCTTTTCATCAGAGTAGCGGAAGCTTTTACTGGTTCATGATATTTGCAGCAGCGTAGCAGAAACATAGTATTAAAAATATCAGAGCCGGGTTCTGTAGATATGCACAAGTCATTATTTCTTCAATTAAGTGTGGATGCTGTGAGCATGCGGCTTTGGATTGACTTCTCAATTCTGATCAGCTGCAACCGTCCAAATGTACCTGCAAACAACAGTTAGCAATAAATCATACGAAAGTGTCTTCGATCACTTTCGTTGAATTGAGGTACACGGCCCACGGTTCCCCGTTGATCAGTACAAGTACTGCCTGTGATCAGGTATAATTTTGAAGAATCTCCTTGACAAGGTTTCGCAGCTGTTCTAGCTGTTCTCAAACCGGAACGTCTCAAAGAAGACAACACGGAGTGAGTTAACCAGCGAATTGAGATTCACTGATTGATGAAAAATTGATTTGAAAAACAATCGCGTATTGCTTAGAAGAAAGAGTTTTGCAATACGATGAAGGTTTTATGAGAAAGATCAATTTTCAATCAAAAATACCTTTTGTATTTGAATGAGAATACACATTCGATGTGCTTGAGAAAAGAAGAGATTCGCACATTGAACGGTTTTTCCAAAAGTATTTTTTCAATCAGAGATACTCTTTGTGTTTGAAAATATGAATACACATTCGACGTGCTAGAGAAAAGAAGGTTTGCACATCGAATGGTTTTCCAAAAGTATTCGTCAATTCCAATCCTGGACCAAGGTTGATTCATGATTGAATCGCCCCATTGTTTCTATCCAGTCGTCACAAGCTTGATCTTATGAAAGATCTCACATGTCACCCACCAAGAGCTTGTTTGATGTTGGCTCTAGAAGGATTTCCATCTTCATCGTGAATACTTTTACATATCACTCGGATGTTCTGGCAATACCACAAGGATAATGCGTAGGACACTGAATAAATACTTACTCTCCACATTATGTGAAACAACAAGTCTTCATTAATATTGTGTCCTAATGAGATATTGTGGATGATCTCTTGGCTCTTGACTCAATTGTGCACATTTGGTTCCTATGCCGGAGACTAGGGAGAGGGTCTCCTTCTTCAATATCAACAATCTCTAAGAGAAAGTCGATAGATTATGTAGGTTCCCCGTGAGAATGAAAGAAGTCCTTTTAAGAGGAACTTGAGTGGCTCGGGAAGTTGTAGTGCAGTGCGTCACTGGGTCCATGACGTCTTGTCTTCAATACCGGTGTTACCTTAGTAACCACCAGTAGCATATGTATTGAACCCGGTTTCTGCCATAAGGTTGAATTATTTGAGGGCTATTTATTTTCACCCTTTTCAAATTTATTTCTTTTTCATTCTTCAACCCCTTCAGTGTATACCGAGACTTCATTACTAGAACCTTGTTAGGTTTATTCCAGTTCTAGCTCTGTCACAGTCGGCACTCTTCCCATATTCTCATTATTCTCCTTTTTTCATCATACCTAAGAACTTCTACAGTATCTAGTGGATTGTCCCTGGGTAGATCCCTCCGGCTCTGGCGGGATCGTGTGAATGAATACCTAACCTAACCATCCTTATAACACCATGCATAAAGTAAATTGGTCGGTCTTTTGGTATTGTTCTTTCCTTCTCGAAACCAATTGAAAAATCATTTGGAAAAACAATCAATGTAGTTGTGATATAATATCAAAGCATTTTGTACCTTAACTGTTTTTGATCTTTTAGAAATGCTCCCCCTCAACATGTGCATATAATTTTGAAATTGTTTCGCACATGGAGGCAAGAGTTCTTTGAAATATATTCTTGATCACAATTTTCATGGAAAAAGCCATTTGATTTTCTTTGGTAAATTCTCCCCCTCAATATGTGCATAGGATATTTGAAATCATTGTATCACATAGAGAAAAGAGTTCTTTGAAGTACTTTTCACGATTGCCAATAGAAACCATTCGCTCCCCCTCAATATGTGCATCGATATACGAAAGAGTTTGGCACATATTAGAGAGAACTTGCACTTTGAATCAAAACGATCATCTTATATCAAGTTTCATTATTAAATCACAAATTCTCCCCCGATCAAAAATATCAAACCCTTTGAGATTTTGGATCTCAAGTGATTTAATCAGGTTTAGAAAACATGGGAGAAAATGTGGCATGGTTTAAATACTCATCTTGTTTTGGGATAACAGCTCCTCCTCAATCATGTGCATCAAATATTGAAATCGTTTGGCACATGGAGGCAGGAGTGCCTTTAAAGGACTAAAACAGATTTGAGATTTAAATCACGATCTCTCCCCCGATCAAAAATATCAAACCATTTGAGATTTGTGATCCCAATTGATTTAAATCATTTAAAAGATTTTGGGGAAAGACGTTGCTTGATTTAATTTTGAAAAATGATTGATACAGATCAATTTTAGACATTAAAGATTGTTAGTGTCAGGTATGATAGTTTTTAAGAGATCTTTAAGTAAAATAAAACAATTTTACAATCAAACAAGAACAGAAAAAATTTCATTTTGAAAGATCTTTGGGTTTCAAAGAAAATCATACCATGACATAACATTAAATCTTTAGATCACCACTTATTTTGTAAAAACCGGACTTGTTTTGATGATATATTGTTTGAAAATACTTAATTTGAAATCACTCTCCCCCTCAATCGATGACCATAGTCGTTGATTGAGTGACTTTAGTTTAACAAATGAAGTCCGGTTGATTTCCAAAATTTGAGTCCAATTTATTTTCAAAACAATATTTTTCCATTTTCAAAACAACATTTTAAAATTATTTTAAGAAAAAATGGTATCATCCACTACATTATTATGCACAAAGATTCGTTAGGTGGTTGAGAAGCTTCTGTTGTTGCTGTAAGGCTTGAAGAAAACCATCTGCAGATGCAGTGAGACCTCTTACGTTGCATTTTATCATGCCAACTCTTCATAGAGGTCAAATTAAGCTCCGTTTCTTCATTTGATGATGAAGAAAACCATCTGCTGATGCACTGAGACCTCTAACGTTGCATTTTTCATGCCAACTTTCCATAGAAGTCAAATTAAGCTCCGTTTCTTCATTTGTCAACCCAAGATATAGTTACCCTTTCCTTTCGGCATCCAATCATCTTTATTTGTGGGATCCGGGACGAGAACATTCTTATAAACCAATATACCTGCATACGTTAGTGAACACACATACAGATATATGGTGGTCGACATCACCCAAACAGCAATCGACTAATAAAAGTAAATTCAACATATCAATCAGATCATGTAAAGACATGGGAATAATGTGTTCATCAAACTCTAATCATCTAATCCTAACAATCATATCCTAGGCACCTAGTCCTTCAACATAGGTTAACATCATTTTCAGTTAAGCATATAGGATAATTAGATAAGCTCGATAGATGATATAAATTTGAAATTATTCTCCCCCTCAATCAATGGCTCATTTACCACCATTTTGTTAAAACAAATAATTTTCTGAAGAATTTTTGAAGAAAAAATATTTGAGTAGGAACAGCAGTCCTTCGACATACTTTCCTCATTTTGTTTTAGGATAACTGCACGAAATATTTTGAAATTTGGTTTAGCGTAGCACTTTCCTTTCTTGAAGAGCGGGTTGCTATCATAAATAAAAGCAAACCATGGTTTTAGCGTGGGTTACAGTCTGAAATAACTGCAAGCCATCATTTTTGAAGCGCGGGTTACAGTCTAAAATAACTGTAAGCCATAGTTTGAGACATGTTTTGAAAAAGAATATTTACACCTCCTGCTCGAACTTCATCTATGGTCCCGTGCCATTATTGAATGACATTTCTAAGACCGCAGATGTTATTGATACCAGAAGACATGTCTTTAGAAAAACAGTATTTTTGGTCTTTTTCAAATTTTCTGATTTTTATGGGTTTTTGTTGGTTTTATCTTTTTTGTATTTTGCTTTTTAATAAATATATACAAAGATAGAGTAGATGATATAATTTAAGAAGATGATGATAGGAGTACCGAGATAAGGATATCGCCCAACACCGTTGTATAAGATAGAAATCGTCATCTCTTAAACATCCACCACCAAAGCTTCCGAGACTCTTGAAAAGAAGGAATTGAGCCTTTAAGAATGCGAGACTTTGGCAGCTTCCCCGCAAACCGAAAATCCTTATGTTGAGCAGATTCGAAGCTCTATTTCAAGCTTGCCTTAGCCAGATGCACAAGGAAGCACACCATTATCATAAATCCCGCTGCTCTTTTTAAGAATGATCTTTGTGATTCTTCGTTCGGGGTTATATCATCAACAAGAACAACATCAACGTATCATCCCACATTTAAATAATCTTCTCAAGTTCCTTTTCCACTAAAGTCTGAAGCAATCCATTCCAAAAGGTGTCAAGAGACCACACTTTCCCCAAGTAGATGAATTGATGCAGTCAGTCTCTTAGACTAGAGCTCACGAATACACATATACCCGAAGACAGAGAAACTTATACCATCGAAGTAGCAAATTAAGTCCAATAGCCAAAGAATAACCCCGATGTATACTTTTCTCTCCCCCTGAAGAAAGTGTATGAAGCTCAAGAACCCGAAGTACCCGAATGCCCAAAGAGAGAATAACCGATAGCATTGAAGAAGCAGGCCGAATCACTGATTATCTCTGCTGAGGATTATCTCTGCGGATTTCAACTCCGGAATAAGTGATTATATCTCTGAATCACTGATTAAGCACTCAAGTGAAACAACTGAGCGTCCCCAATGTACACAATCTCTTTCCCCTGATGATTGCGATAGCATCAAAATCATCACACACTTGTGTACCTCTTTTATCACCAGAAACTAACTCTTCCATATCTTCCCCCACATAGTTGGAATAAGAACACTAAACGCCATGAGTCAAACCTTGAGTTTCTCTATTGTAATGACATTTGTCTTCCCGGGATATCTTCAATCACTTAGAAGTATTAAGTTCATCAAGTTTACTCGCGTTTAGATACGTGTCTCCTTTCCCCTTGCTGGTTTTGATACTTCAGAATCAGCAACACATTGTAAGCCCAGATACTTGAAATCTTTTGAGAAGAACAACATAAGCTCAGATGTATCAGTAAGAATCAACTTGCTGACGAAATACGTGAGCATTTCTAATTAGGGATTAAATTTGGCTTTTCAATCTCCCCCAATTAGTGCTCTCCTCTAAACCGAAAATCTGTTTGATAAATGCTCAGATTAAGAAGAAGTCTTTAGATAATCAAATGCAACTCGTCTTTAGTCTTCTAACATGTAGCAGAGAATGTAGAACCGACTGTAGACTCGACCTTCTTCAAGATTGTCCAGTTAGGGAATAGATAGTTAACATCTTCATCTCACCAAAAAGGCATTCCCGTTAACTTACAAATAGCAAATCTCCTTAACTAAGATCCCTCCCAATCAAACAAGAACAGAAAGATGTTTATCAAAGAAATCAGCCCAGCAACTGGAAGCACTTTGTCATTAATCAAATCAGCCCGTGTGAAGATGTCAACCAACGGCTCTTAGAGACGAACTCCATGTGAAGATGACCCGATAAGAAGAAGCTCGGTTCTTACATGAGTTTGGAGCCGTTTGACCATTTATTCGCTAATATCAATCAACATGCAGCAGTTTCACACTTCTTCTCCCCATCAAGAATTGCATACGAAGATGTCATTCTTGATTAAACAAGTGAATATCTTTAAAAAGTAGTCTCTTCACACTTCTCCCCTGCAAAATTATCACATGATGTGGCCATCGTCATTATAGTTGAGCAAGTGGAATAAGAAAACAATCAACAGTAGTCCGGTTAACTTGATGACTGATAGCGCATGGAAAAGGCATGAAACATGTTGATGAGAATGGTCATATTAAGAAGATTTCTCTTCTTAAGAAGATAAAGCGCACTGAAATGTACACTTTAGGCATGAACTGTTGTGTTCATACGTCATAATCTCTCTCTTTTCAGCTCTCTTGGCAAAACATGTAATCAACCCCATTATCATTCAGTAGGCTCTTTGTCGTGACAACTGATGAAGAAAAACCAATATGATGCATTTGAACTTGAAGAAAACTAACCCGAACTCATGACTTAAACTTGCACATATGTAACAAAGAGCGGTGCCGATTTCCATTAGCATCTCTAAGTACTCTCTAACTACTCTATACTCTTCAACCAACTAACCATCAAGTATAAGACGTACATCACCTCTTGAAACTCCACAATTGAATGTGACACTTAGCACTACAACGTAACTCCTTAAAGTGATAGTTATTTTATGGTGGTAAGAGCCCAATTCCCCTAAGTGGTAAAAGAAAAGGTAAAAGTCACCCAACAATAACTAGATTTCCAAGTCTTCGTTTTTGATAATAAGCTCGAACAAGGATCTTGAAGAATCTTCATCCAACCATCCCCGATACCTTCAGATACTAAGTACACTCGCCTGTGATATTTCACTTCAACCTTAAATAAATAATAGTGAATTAACGCCGTTGTCACATCTTCTGGTTAAAAGCTCAAATCTAGCCTCCTTTTACGTTTTAAATGAACTATGATAATGGTTTTCATCCCGACCATGGTTAAAAGCACATAACCCCGTAAAACTATGTAATAACCAAACTGCCAAGAAGACAAACCAAACAATCACCCAATTAATGAAGTACACCCTTTTATCCCTTCTTCGAAGTAGAAACCATAGAACCAGCATCAAATAAGATCCCGTAATACACTTTCCTTTCTCCAGGATGGTTCCATTATTACGGGATTTTACAATTCTATGGTTTAAACCGAGAAGTAGTTTCTTTCGCGGGATTTTAGAAAACCAAGAATAAACCGTAAGATAGATCCGGAAATGCACTTTACTATTACCAGGATGTTTCCATTGTCACGGGATTTTACAAGTCTATGATTTAAACCGAGAAATAGATTCTTTCGCGGGATTTTACAAAATCAAGACAAAACCGTAAACAATGTCAGCTTGAATGTGTTATGACAAATTCGGTTTTGGTGAATATCAGTTTTAGGGGAACATGCAGCGGTTCATCAACGGTTCATTATCTAACATCTACAAAATCATCAACCATCCTGTAAACACTTTGGTAAGCATATCATTCACGCATTCTGTCGGCTATTGCAGTGACCACTTGGTGAAGTAAACCCGATATACCATATTTGAACATGAAGTAGAATTCCCCAGATTTGTTACTTAAACTTGTACTAATCCTCGTGAAAAAGAAACGGTGTACCCAATGTACCAAACCTCTTGACGAATCCTCAACTTTGTGAGACACCGAAGTGATAGTTACGTTGTGGGTTAAACGAGAAAGAATCACAAACGTAACTAAATAGCCAAGTCTTTATTACACTCTATAAATGCCCAAACAAGTCATCTTCGCGGAAGGTTAGAAAGAAAGAAGACGAAATAAGTAAACACGCTCGGAAAACCTCACTTCAAATCCCAATAAGAAATACCGTCCAAACAACCCCGTAGTCAATATAATCTAATAAACACTTCAAGCCGCGACATAATAATCTTCGTGAAAATGTAAAGACCAAAGTATCAAACCTCATCACAACAAATCTTATCATCAATCCCAAATCTCATCATCAAATATACTACTCAAGCCTGGTGCATTCCATTCGTTTGTACCCATGAGATCCGATAACAATTTTATGGTCCTTTGAACAAGTCTCACTCAATAAGTAATCTTGATCAAGTCTCATATACCAAATTGTTCAAATAACACCTATTAGCAACAATGTGTTGACCTTGAAGTAACTCGGCCCAAAAAAATTGTTACCCCGAATTTACTGAAAACCCAACATATCTCATATTTAATCCTATTTTGAGAAGCCCATCAACATCTATGAACCCGATGCAAAACCCCGATCTGATTAAGCTTTATAAGGCCCATATTCAATTATGCTCATATTCCGGTTTAATTGACCAAGGTTTTATCAGGTTCAATATCAATAATAGTCCATATAACAAAAATAAACTCCAACTCACATCAAATAAAATAGATCCCACGTTACACATCTCTAAATATCCATATAAACGATTAATATAAGGCAGATTCAAGGTGTATGTTCAAGCTAGTCACATGGCCCATATTTACCACATAATACTACACACGACCCATAAAAAATAGTACCCACCTGATCCAAATTTGAACCTATAAAATCAATAGAACCGATCCACATATGACGTGCCCTAAATTATTGGGTATAAAACATACAACAATAATCGTTTACCACACCCTAATATCACTTTTCTCAAACCCTAAACACACTAATAATTTTATCCGCCCCCATCTCTTGTATCATTCGCCTCTCTCACTCTCATCACACACCAACAAGGATCAGTTAACGCATCAACATCAAACACATCTAATCACCATCTCACACGACCATGGTAAATAATATCATAAACCCATACACATTTGGATAAAAAATTTACGGTTTCAACTCAAGACGAATCAAGAGGCTTCAAGATCTTTGTTTCAGAGGTCTCAGGTAGGGTTTGGTATTGTTTTTCATTTGATGGTCATGTCTAACCAAATTTAAAGAAAGATTATAACACAATTGTTATAAATCGTTCTTGAATAATTCGAAACTGAAAGGAAGTTAAGCTTCTAAAGAATCTGTGAGGAGTATAGTTCAACAAAAATCTTGGAAAAGATTAAGGAAAGATGAATATTCTGAGATTCACTTGTTTATCATTTTAGCTTCGAGTCGTGTGATTATATGTGAGTTGGGGAGTGATTGTGAGGGTCAATTGGTGAGTCTAGATGTAGGATTTGGTGAATGGTTTTGATTGTGTTGAGATGTTTAGACCATTTTCTGCTCGTTTATTTTCGCTCGTACATGTACTGATGATGTTTGAAAACTGAGGTCATGAGTTGAGTTGTGGTGTATGGTATAGTGGTCGAGTCTTTCATTCATCTTATTTTTCTTTTGACACAAGTCGCTACTTGTCAAGTCGCTACCATGAGTAAAGACTCATGGCAAGTCGCTACTTCATTTACATCACAAATCGCTAACTTGTAAATACAAGTCGCTAGCAAGATTATTTGACTTTTTCCGGCATTTTTCCGACCATATTCAAAGAAACCCATAAAAAGTGACAAAACTGCTTCTTTTGACCACATATTTTACCGTATAAAACCATTTGTATTCACGGTTGGTACCAAAAAGTCACAAAACTAAATAAAGAATCCGACTTGGACAAGAATTGACACAAAGACAGATATGTAAAGATGAAACCATGACTATTTTTGAACCAAAACAGGATACAAAACTTGTAAAGAAAACTGTTTACCAAAATAATAAACGGAAAATGATTTTCCGACCAATAAAAGTACACAAAAACAGTTTTACATAAAGCAAAGATACCACACAAATCAACACAACACAATAACCATGACTCTGATACCATTTGTAGGATCATAAATATTATTGTGTTGATGATTATTCGGGTGGTCTTGGATGATGGAAATACATGTTAGCCATTTAGAGAGAGAAAGATAAGAGATGAGTGTTCTTGGTAGAGACTTGCTTAACAAAATGTAAAGGTTAGATTATGAGAAGCACCACCCCTTCCAAGGATGGAAGGGGTATTTATAGTTACAAATACTACGTCCTCCTATCAGACTGTGGATCAGGCATACAGTGGGTAAAGACCCGTCCTTCCTCCACGGTGTTACACTAAACTAATATACGCTACAAACTAACTAACAAACTACTAAATAACGTAAATAACAACAATTCTACGAGCTAACATATGTTAGACCATAATTGGGGTGACCGACACTTTATCATGGAATTTCCTATTCCTAACATTTACCGACCATAAGAGTTTGAAGTATATCTTAGATCATAAGGAACTGAACATGAGACAAAGTCGTTGGTTGGAATTGCTTAGTGATTATGACTGTGAGATACGTTATCATCCTAGTAAGGCTAATGTTGTGGCTGATGCACTTAGTCGTAAGGAGGACATTCCACCCCTACTAGTTAGATCCTCAGGAATGACCATTGTTTCGCCTTTACCGTCTCAAATTTTAGCCGCCCAAGTAGAGGCATTGACGGAAGAGAACCGTCCTTATGAGAATCTTCATGGAATGGTAGAAAGTGAAAACGGCTTCTTGAAGCGTTCCGACGGAACTTTATGCTTCAGAGACAGAAGCTGGATACCATTTCATGGTGGAATCCATGAGTTGATTATGCACGAGTCGCATAAATCAAAATACTCTATTCATCCCAGAGCTGATAAGATGTATCAGGACCTTAAGAAACCTCATTGGTGGCCTAATATGAAAGCCGATATAGCTCAGTATGTCAATTGGTGCCTGACTTGTTCTAAAGTAAAGGCCGAACATCAGAAACCCTCAGGACTCTTAGTTCAAACCGAACTCCCAGAATAGAAATGGGAGCGAATAACCATGGACTTTATCACTAAATTACCGAGAACAGTTAGCGGCAATGATGCTATCTGGGTAATAGTTGATCGTTTAACTAAGTCTGCTCACTTCTTAGCTATTAGTGAAACCGATAGTCTTGATAAGCTTGCTCGATTGTATCTTAAGGAGGTAGTATCGCGTCATGGAGTACCGATATCTATCATTTCCAATAGGGATAGTCATTTTACATCCCACTTTTGGAGATCATTACAGACAGCATTAGGAACAAATTTGGATATGAGTACTGCTTACCATCCTCAGACCGATGGTCAAAGCGAGAGAACCATTCAGACTTTAGAAGAGATGCTTAGAGCCTGTGTTATTGATTTCGGCAAAGGCTGGGAGAGACACCTCCCTTTGGCCGAATTCTCTTACAACAATAGTTATCACTCTAGCATTAAGGACGCCCCATTTGAGGCACTGTATGGCCGAATATGTCGTTCTCCTGTTTGTTGGGCTGAAGTTGGCGAGAGTCAACTTACAGGTCCCGAACTTGTCCTAGAAACCACTGGGAAGATAGTTCAGATTCATAATCGGTTGCAAACCGCTCGTGATAGACAAAAGAGTTATGTCGATAAGAGACGTAAACTTTTAGAATTTCAGGTTGGAGATCGTGTTATGTTGAAAGTTTCTCCTTGGAAAGGAGTGGTTCATTTTGGGAAACGTGGAAAACTCAATCCCCGATATATTGGTCCCTTTCTAATCCTGGAAAGAATCAGACCGGTAGCATACCGCCTGGAGCTACCATCGGAATTGAGCAGTGTACACAATGTCTTTTATGTTAGTAGTCTTAAGAAATTTCATTCGGAGGAAAACATAGTTGTGCCCTTAAGAGATATTCGTATTGATGAGAAATTGAATTTTGTTGAGGAACCGATTGAGATTATGGACCGTGAGATCAAAAGGCTGAAGAATAGCCGTATTCCGATTATTAAGGTTCGTTGGAACTCCCGGCATGGACCGGAGTTCACTTGGGAACGTGAGGACGTTATCCGTAGAAAGTATCTGTGGAAAACTAGAAGGGGGGTTGAATAGTTTTACCAATTAAAACTTCCTTTTAAACTATTTAGATCGACTTATGTCAATCTATTTGGTTGTGTGTGTTGGATGTTGATAGACAAGCATATAAAGATATGTAATGAAAAGATAAGAGTAAGAAGCACAAAACCACAACGCGAGTATTTATAGTGGTTCGGCTACAAGGACACCTTCCTTGCCCTACTCCACTCGCCGAGTCACCTACTCGAGAGTTTGTAAACACTACACCAATCTCCTTATGGCGGAGAAGCCTTCACAACGTCGCCTACCCTTTTTCCGGTGCTAGGCTAACCACCGGGTTCTTTCACTCCAAGGTGAACCAGACCTACACAACGTCGCCTACCCTTTATAAGGTACTAGGCTAAGTACCTAGTTCTTTCACACCAAGGAGAACTACACCTTCACAACGTCGCCTACCCTTTATTAGGTACTAGGCTAAGCACCTAGTTCCATTGCAATGGAGGAACTACTACCACACTACACCAACGACTAATCCCAAAGGAGATATACTCCTTTACAACATCATCAAGGACATCAATATCCTTGGATCTAATGCTAGTCTATCTAGTACATCAAAACACACCATATCGAATGTACATCTAAGGCACCTTTCACTAATGCCTTTGACTAGATCTACAAGACACCTTTCACTAATGTCTTGTGTCTTCACTTCGAAGCACCTTTCACTAATGCTTCAAGTCTTGACTTCTAAGCACCTTTCACTAATGCTTCTTGTCTTGACTTCTAAGCACCTACCACAAGTGCTTATCCTATAGACGATAGATACCCTTCACTAATATCTTCGTCTTGATACTTGAGACATCTTTCACTAATGTCTTCAACACTACACTTCTTTGAAGAAAGAAAGAGATCATCAACAAAAGGACTTCAATAGCCTAGATGATGAGGAAGCATGGCAACTCATGGACTTGAGCTTGCTCGACTTCAAAGGTGGTGATCTCGCCTTTAAGAGGAACCTAGAAGATCACACAAAAATAAAACTACAAACATAGATCTCTTGGATCTAAGGTTAGTGAGATTTAACTCAGGGGATAAAGTGTATTGGAAAGGGGTGAGATATAATGAAGAAATGGCTAACTATTTATAGAGGAAAAATCCTACTGTTTCCCTGGATCCCACGGATCCCTTCCACTTGGGATCCGGCTAGCACAAAGCCAGGGATCCATGGAACGCTCCTCTTTGCCCATGGGTATTTTTGGTTATGGGTCATGGGTCATGGGTTGATCCATGGTTTTCTTTCTAGATACAATGAACTTGGTTAAGTGGTATATATAAAACCATGGGTTATGGGTCAATACCATTTGCTAGTTTTTACCCATTTAGTATATACTTGTTTTTACCCATTTTAGTATACTTAGTTTAAGTATATGCTAACCCAATATGTAAACACTAGTTGTTGTACATATGTATTTAAATCATAAAATCACTTATACTTGTTTTAGTGTTTTATGTGAAAATGTAAGTGTGTTAGGAAACTATTAACTCAAACTATTTACGTATTCTATTTGTTTCGTTAAAATGATTTTACGTTTGTTATCGACAAAACATTAGAAGATCGTAACATATAAATAAACGTTTTAACGGCTTATTTGTATTAACAATCTCCCCCTTTTTGTTGATGACAAAACATAAAATTATTTTAAGGAAAAGCTAATATTCGTAAACGTTTGAATTTATAGTTTTTACTTTCTTCTCCCTCTTTTTGTCGAAACAAAAAGTGTTTGAAGAAAAGCAACACATTGTTTTTAAGAAAAAACAGGTGAAAGAAATAAAAGTAAAAAGAAATAGAGAGCAAGTTAACGGGAAAGGATCTCGTCGTTACTCCCCCTTGACGAGTCCATCCCTTAGTAAGGGCGTCAAGAAACTAATTCTAATCTAGTTCATTTGCAACTAACTTTTGCAAAAGATTACGTCTATGTGACGGGTGTGCTCCCCCTAGATGATTGCAATTTTTTCAACGGGAAGTCATGAAATATAAATCTAAGGTTGCAAGTAATTTTGCAACGTATTATTTTGACACCAAGCTCCCCCTAGCTTTAGGGTGTCAAATTCTTCATGTGTTAATTGAATAACTGCAAAATAAGGGTTAGAAAACAAGTATAATTTACAATTTCCTGCAAATGTGGTTCAAGTTAGTAGGAGAAACGTTTCCTGTTTCACGGATCCTGCGGTTCCCTCTTAGTAGAGATCCGTCTAGGCAATTCTGAGGGATCCGTCTGGCTAATGACTAAAATCAGCAAAGGTGATATAACAAGTAATGTTATCACATAAATGAGATATGAATACATATGCTCAGAAAAATAACAAGTAGCATGTAATTCCATTTAATAAAACAAGAGTTTATGATATACATGACTCTAAAAATAAGAAAATAGACAATACATGACTAGAAATTTCTAGACTAGCTAACGCTTGATGTTAGGACACCACTAAAATCTTCTAGCTCAAGTTTTGTTTAGGTTTGATCTCGTCGAAATGTTCGAGGAGATGATAGAACATGAAACGTTGATCTTCTCGTACTTCATGTATCAAACTTTCAACATGTTGACAATGATAGCAATCTTTGTCATGGCTAGGTAGTGGTGGTGGAGGAAATGAAATGGCTTGATGCGAAGGATCAAGTGAAGTGGCTTGCGGAGCTTCAAACGATGGAGGGATTGGTGGAGGTGCATTTGAGAATGCCTCGACCAAGAATGATGGTGGTGGTAAAGAAGTGTCAACTTCCATATGGTCGGGTGGTTGACTTTGATGATTTCTCATAATCCAAATAGGATTATATGATGGAGATGGCGAAAAGGAAGCCGGAGCAAGTGTTGACTCAACACCTTGATTTTGAACCATTATTCCTCCTAATGAGGAGAATGTTGTTGGCGGAAGCGGATGAGACGGCCTAGGAGGCAAGTCCTCTAAATTGTAGAGGTGTGGTGATGATAGTGGGGATGTAAATGAAATAGCTCTAGGAACCAATGGTGATGGTTTAGTGGAGATGATATTGCTTGGCCTAGGAGGTATGGTGGTGTTAGGCATTGGTAGTTTTGTGGGTACTATCCTTTTGGGAATTGGTTTGATTGGATGATGAAGAATTCTATCATTTGTAGGCTTGACGGGAGATGATTCGGTTGAGGAGATTTCGTGTATAACACGAGCCTTTTTCATTGGTGGTTCTTTGGTGGATAAGTTACTACTTGGGGTTTTCCTCATGATGAGATGATTTTAAGAGCTGAAAGTTAGAGTGAGAGTGATGACTATGGAGGTCCTAACAAAGTGGTTTATAAGCCAAGAGAATTGGAAAGTGCATTTAAGCCTTAAGCCACTAGGATTCATTGGAATGTGATGATTAACATGCACATAAGTCAACTTCAGAGGTTGCACTGATCTAGGAACTCATTTAAGATGAGATGGAGTGTTTGAGTTAGGAAGATGAGTTGAAATGATTGTTTTAGCAAGATTTGACCTATACTGTCATCCGGATCCCACGGTTCCCTCCTCAGAGGGATCCGTCTAGGCTAATCCTAGGGATCCAGCTATCAGCAGCTATGAAAGAGTGGAAATGATGTTTCTAAAATCTAAGACCTATAACATGTTGAGTGTTTCAGTCTTCCTAAGTGTCTTAAATGAAGGGGTGCTTAAGTACTTGAAGGTGGTGACTGATGTAGCTAATGATTGTCTTTTATGGAAGGATTTGGAACTTTCATGAGTACCAATGAATGAGCAAGGATGACACTAAAGATGAGAGTGTCAATTGAAGCTAAATGATCCTAGAGATCAGGTTGTGACTTAGGATTGTGTTTTGGAAAATATCCTAAAGGTTTTGAGATGGGAAAACTAGGATTTGATCAACTTTGATCAATTTTGTGGTGAGGATGATTTATGATCAACTTAGCCATAATCTAAAGATTTCTAAGACTAGATGTGAGGGATCAAGTAGAAAAAATGAAGTGTAAGTTAGAGAGTGGAAGAGTAATGGATTAAAAACGAAACGGTAGATCTACAAGCTTCTTAGAGTGTGATCTAGGTGAGTTATGTAGACGATCAACCTATCTTGATAAGGACTTAATTTACCTTAATACACTATGTTTAGCTTAGTGTGAGGTGTTCTAAGGATATGGTTGAAATACAATGCTTGCAATTGCATTTTCTGTTTGCCGGATCCTACGGTTCCCTAGGTGTAGGGATCCGTTTAGTACAACATTTGGGATCCGTCCATCTGCTAGACAGAACCTTTACTAAAGGTATGCAATGATCTTGACAATGCATTATATTCCTAGGTTGATTTAAAGAGGTTCTAACACCAAGATATCAAATGTAAGATGTTTTATTTCATGAAGAAAATAGGATTACATTGATAAAGCACGAATATAATAGAATTGATCCTATTTGAATTACTACTAAGTTCCTTGAGTGTTATCGCTAGATGGATCATCAAATGGTTGATGAGTGTTGGCGGATTCAGGAATGAAGAACGTCTTCATGAGGGAGATGTTCAACGGTTCCATCATCTTGTTCACAAGTACGTACAACGGACTTTGAAATTGAGGATGAAATGCATGACATTATGATAGAGGCGCGACAAGAACATTCCATAGGGAATGAGTTTATTCTTGGAGCCTTGAAGATTTGCAATTCGCCTTGCGAAGAAGTAGGCGAGATTGTATGGTTGTTGTGTCAGCAAACAGTACAACATGTGAGCACAACAAGCGGGAAGGATTTCTCGATTTCCCCTAAGACTCTAAACATTTTCACGTAGGATGAGAGCAAGAGGCTTGTATTCTTCTCGGATATCCTGTGTATGGATAATGCTGGGATTTGAGTGATGAGGTTTGCATATCATGCGAATCAAGTCTTCCGGGGAAGGTATGTGAGAGCAGTATGGGCTGTTTTCTTCACGAAAGTTGAAGAGAGAATCAAGAGACCAATCTTCGGTGAAGGCACATTGTCCATGATTTAGAATTCGGAGGATGTGAGCAAAATGCCCAAGGGTTAAAGTGAACTTTTGGTTTTTGATATAAAACCAAAGAGATAAAGAACGATCCTCGTTACGAACGAGTTCGACTTGATGAAAGAATTCCAATACAAACCTTGGACATATTTTCTCGTTAATTTCGAGAAGACATTCCAATCCTATGGTTCGGAAGGAGGTATTGATACCTTCTTCGAATTGTAGAGAGGTGTCTACAATACGTCCTTCATGGAAGTGACGGGTTTCGAGATTATTGAACCCACGGACATGATTGCCAGGGGTGTTGGGCTCAAGAGAGATGTTCGGAGTATAGACGCTAGAGAATGAAAAATCAAACTCATATACATGCGACATAGCGAAACCTATAGAGAAGATGAGTTAAAGGAAAGAGATGTTTTGAGATTAACCAATGATTATCTAACGTTTTTACTAGATATTTATTAACAATGGTTTTTAACACTCCAACTACTTAAGGTTTTGATTTTCTAGTGGATTATTACTTTTAGAAAGATAGTGGTTTTTAATCTTTCATGAAAACTGTTTTTCCAGTAATACGGATCCCACGGTTTCTTTACAAAAGGGATCCGGCTAGTATATCTTCCGGGATCCGTGGATCTGTAGTAACAGAAACAGATTTGATAAAAACATAGGTTTTACAGTTTTTGTACCACGAAATATGTTTTATCCTATATTTTCTTTTAGCATGCATACATGACTTCTAATGTATCACGAAAGAATATAAAACATATAAATCAAAAGAAATGATAAACACATTATAACAATAATAACCTAGATAAACTAGATTATTAATGATATTGCATTTCAATACTAAGGATGATACAAAGGATTGGGTATATGACCCCAATATAGATTAACAACACAAAGTAAATATCTCCGTATGTGAACTTCATTATAGGGAACACAAGTGCGATGAGTGTTAGGGCGATGAGCACGAGTGCGATGTAAACCATGTTGATGACGGATCTTCTTGGTTTCGGTGAGGAGGAAGATGAAGTTTTTGAGTGAGAGGAAATTTTTGAAATTGGAAGATTTGAAAAAGTGAGGGTTTGATAGATTGATCGACGATGGGAGTATTTATGGGGAAGGAGGAATTTTTGAAATTCGTGTTTTGTTTTATTATTGGATTAAAAGAAACAAAATATAAGTTTTATATACCACGACTTTAGACGAGAAATAAAACGCGTATGTGAGAAAAAGGCTTCCTAATGAAGCTTCATGTAAAACATGTATAAGCACAAAAGATAATTATATAAATACCTAAATAGGTATACTTAATTATCAAGCAAAGTAAAAAGAAAATCATACCTCTAGCGCACTTAGGAATGTTTTTACAAATGACACAACAAATGTCACTTAGATGATTCCCGCTCCTTTGCGTTTAAGATACCTTCTTAAGGAAGGTATTCTTGTTACCAAGCGACTCCTAAAGCTTGGTGGGTATGAGCTTTGACTAATCAACATGACAAAGGAGATTAGTGGAATTAAATGAAAAAATAAATAAGAAAAATGTTGTTATCAAATCAACATCCAAACATATAGTTTTAAAAGACATGGTGTTTGTTTTTATGAAAAACCTTCTTTGTAGTTTTCAATTAACCATGGATCGTATCAAGTTTTTAAAGTACAATATACTTCAAAAAACTTGGTAACGAAGCTCTGATGCCAATTGTGGAAAACTAGAAGGGGGTTGAATAGTTTTACCAATTAAAACTTCTTTTTAAACTATTTAGATCGACTTATGTCAATCTATTTGGTTGTGTGTGTTGGATGTTGATAGACAAGTATATAAAGATATGTAATGAAAAGATAAGAGTAAGAAGCACAAAACCACAACGCGAGTATTTATAGTGGTTCGGCTACAAGGACACCTTCCTTGCCCTACTCCACTCCCCGAGTCACCTACTCGAGAGTTTGTAAACACTACACCAATCTCCTTATGGCGGAGAAGCCTTCACAACGTCGCCTACCCTTTTTCCGGTGCTAGGCTAACCACCAAGTTCTTTCACTCCAAGGTGAACCAGACCTACACAACGTCGCCTACCCTTTATAAGGTACTAGGCTAAGTACCTAGTTCTTTCACACCAAGGTGAACTACACCTTCACAACGTCGCCTACCCTTTATTAGGTACTAGGCTAAGCACCTAGTTCCATTGCAATGGAGGAACTACTACCACACTAAACCAACGACTAATCCCAAAGGAGATCTACTCCTTTACAACATCATCAAGGATATCAATATCCTTGGATCTAATGCTAGTCTATCTAGTACATCGAAACATACCATATTGAATGTACATCTAAGGCACCTTTCACTAATGCCTTTGACTAGATCTACAAGACACCTTTCACTAATGTCTTGTGTCTTCAATTCGAAGCACCTTTCACTAATGCTTCAAGTCTTGACTTCTAAGCACCTTTCACTAATGCTTCTTGTCTTGACTTCTAAGTACCTACCACAAGTGCTTATCCTATAGACGATAGATACCCTTCACTAATATCTTCGTCTTGACACTTGAGACATCTTTCATTAATGTCTTCAACACTATACTTCTTTGAAGAAAGAAAGAGATCATCAACAAGAGGACTTCAATAGCCTTGATGATGAGGAAGCGTGGCAACTCATGGACTTGAGCTTGCTCGACTTTAAAGGTGGTGATCTTGCCTTTAAGAGGAACCTAGAAGATCACACAAAAACAAAAGTACAAACATAGATCTCTTGGATCTAAGGTTAGTGAGATGTAACTCAGGGGAGAAAGTGTATTGGAAAGGGGTGAGATATAATGAAGAAATAACTCACTATTTATAGAGGAAAAATCCTACTGTTTCCCCGGATCCCACGGATCCCTTCCACTTGGGATCTGGCTAGCACAAAGCCAGGGATCCGTGGAACGCTCCTCTTTGCCCATGGGTATTTTTGGTTATGGGTCATGGGTCATGGGTTGATCCATGGTTTTCTTTCTAGATACAATGAACTTGGTTAAGTGGTATATATAAAACCATGGGTTATGGGTCAATACCATTTGCTAGTTTTTACCCATTTAGTATATACTTGTTTTTACCCATTTTAGTATACTTATTTTAAGTATATGCTAACCCAATATGTAAACACTAGTTGTTGTACATATGTATTTAAATCATAAAATCACTTATACTTGTTTTAGTGTTTTATGTGAAAACGTAAGTGTGTTAGGAAACTATTAACTCAAACTATTTACGTATTCTATTTGTTTCGTTAAAATGATTTTACGTTTGTTATCGACAAAACATTAGAAGATCGTAACATATAAATAAAAGTTTTAACGGCTTATTTGTATTAACAGTATCCTAAACTTTTCATGACTTCAAGCAACTCGGAGTGAAACCCGGGACGGGTTTCTTCTGAGGCTGGGAGGCTGTGACAACTGGCAATTTAGGGAGTTAATTTTAGGTAACCGCATTACGTTAAACTAAACCGAGCTTTGCCTTTATCACTATTTTTATAAACCATGACTTGATTTTATATCGTCTATTGGTTTTTACGGTTTATTTCACTATTGAATATGTTATCGTATGAGTTTTAACTCTATTTGGTAGGCACTATTCGATTTGGCACTAGAAAAGCCTAAAACGAGAAATATTGTAACTTTTAGACCGTCACTCAAAAATTGACAAATTAATAGTCAAAACTCGTGGAAAAACATAAATAATGATGTTAGAAAGTCGAATGAACGTTGTGAGACACTCGCGGGACAATATATGAGCTCGGGAATGGGTAAACGGGACGTTTTACGAAAAATGGCAACGACAACCCCTCTCATTTGCTTAGGCCGGCCACCCCCTCCCCTCCCTCTCTTTTATTATTTAGTCCCTCCTTCCAAAATATAAATACCCTCATTCACCCTCATTTTTACTTCACTTTCTCTCACTAAAAACACACACAAACACACTTTCTCTCTCTAATATTTCTCTCTCATCAAAAATAAAAACCCTAGCCGCCACCACCACCATTGGCCGCCCCTTATTCGGCCAAATTCCGGCAAATGGTATCTCACCTCCACCACTATCTTGTAGATCTTCTTTTCTTCTTTCTATCCATATAAAATACTCCCACAAAAGCCTTTATTAACACCTTCAAATCTTAAGATTAAGATTCGTACTTTTAGGGTTTTCATCAAATATTGCAATTCGTGCTTGAATAAGGTAAATGGAACATGGGTAAAGCTTGTTTAAGCTATAAAAACCCATGAATGAGTAATTAGGGTTTCGGCCCTATGTAGAAATTTGGGGCTTTTGGGTGAAACATGGAATTAAGTCTAATTAACATCTAAATAAACAATTAGTTAGTGTTTGGTAAGCATGTGGTGTATCAATTTGATGGGTTTATGTATTTTAGGTCTATTTTCATATTTTTGATTAGAATAGATGATGGGTTTTGTGTTTGGTTAATGATTGGAGCTTGAATGATTGGATTTGGATGTTGTGGAAGTGATTTGGTTGTGTTTGGAAGTGAGTTATGAGGCGTACGAGCCACTAGGGACTCGTACTTGGCTCATGGTTTGTGTACGTGACCCAGATGGACCTTGGGTCCGGGTCGGGTCATTTTGGTAGCTTGTTGGTTGATGTAGTTGAGGTTTGGATGAGACGCGTGGAGCCAAAAAGCTTCTAGAGCTTGTTTGGTTCACGTGGTCTTAACCGCGACCGTGTCATGACCATTAGGGTCATAACATTAGTTTCGGGTATATTTGGTTGATTGACTGGTTGGCGAGATTGTTTTGAGTTGGTTTGGGATTAAATTGCGCTATTATGACTTTTTAATTTGGACTTGATATATATATTATTGATTTTGAGCTACGTCGGCGTTACTTTGACTTTTTAGTCAATAGTTGACTCCGACAAAGCCGTAACATAAACTTTAGTATAATTTGGACAATTGATTGATTAAAATTCGAGAAGTCATGACTCGTGCTTGCGGACTCGAAACGAATAAAGATATGAGATTAATATTGGAATTTGACGAAATATATATATAAACATGAAAATGCTAATAGACTATGAAATATAAATAATAAATGGGCTTTTGTACCAAAAATATCGATAACAAGTCTTATCTTGTTATTTACTGCTTTTAAATGGAAACTAACGACTAAATTGGAAATGTTTTATAATAAATAAGTAATTAATGTTTCGAGTACACGTTTATCAATAAATGTCAATTGAGGACATTTAATACTAGTTTAAGTATTTATTTGCTTACGTTGTGTGCATGGGTTACGGATAACCTAGCATTAATATTGTTGATCCACGTGGGTAGCGGACTTATTAGGTTGACGAATCTAATAAGAGACCGCTAGGTACGTTGGGTAACCTTATTAATGGGTGAATTATCCTTATGACTCTTTAGAATACGATTGATTTATGGGATAATAAGCGATACGAGTAAATAAATGAGTTTATCGAGTTGACGAATTCGAGAAGGTCTACTATTTATTCCGAAACTTATTGAACTATGGAGCTTATCGTTTAGAGGTCTCATTGTGTTGCATTGAGCTATATATTGGTTGTTTGAGTGCATCCATAGCATCATATTGAGTCGATACACCCACATGAGGATACCAAACACTAGGATTAAATGGTGAAACGAGACATTTTTGGAAGTAACGAAATGGAATACATTGGGGTAGATAACGTTGATTTTGAGGAATATATATATTAAGTTTGGTCTACATTAATAGGTTGTGCCGAGTCGATAGTTGTTGTGCCGTGATTACCGTTATCTTCTGCTAGTGTTTATTTGTACGTTGATTTCTTGAGGTGAGTTTCATAGCCCCACTTTTATCTACGTTTTAACTACATTGGGGTGAGAATCATGCTACTGTTTTCGGACCGTGAAAACTATTTGGATTTGCTTATATGCTTGACTGTTTAGATAGATTTTCGGTAGTTGTTGCCTTAGACTAGGGTAGCAACCCTAATTCCTATAATTGTTGCCTAGCTAAGAATATACTTCTACCTCGACCTAGTCTGAGGTTGGCAGTTGTTCTAGATTTTGCCACGACAGTGCTGGACTAGAGTCGCTGGGCTCGAGTAGTCCCTGGATGCGGGACATGTTTATGGTTGGTGATCCGGGTAGGATCGGTATTTATCTATCTTAGGTCTTGCATATCAAATCAACTCCTACTGGTCTACTATGATTTTGTTGAACTTAAACCTATGAACTCATCAGCGTAAGCTGACCTTTTAGCATGATTTCTCAGGTATTTGAAAGATGTTTGGATTGCGTGGTTTGTGGAAGCTTGGCAAGAAGGCGGGGTTCAAGGATCATTTCTGACTCTGATAAACTTTGGGGACCTATTTTATTGAGTCATATTTTGGGCATAATAATTATACTTTTGGATTAAATGTTTTGAATACTTAAATTTGGGATTGCTTTTGAATGTTAAATGACTATCTTTTTGCTATACTTATGTGCGATACCAATCCAATAGTAACGCCCCGAAAACTTGATTAAGTATTCCGCTGTACCGAGATTTGGGGGTATTACAAAACCAGTGTAACTCTCCTTTGTTTTTGAAGTGTCTTTACCTTGAGCTGCAACATCTTCACTTTGCCAATAAGTTTGGTGTTGATCCTGCTGTACAAATTTGTAGTATCCCTAAGATCCTGCTCCAAGATAGTCACTTTTTTTGTCAGTTTGGTACATGTAGCCATCAAATCCTGTATAAGTTTCAGACTTCCCTCACCACTTCTAGATGTGTTAACTTTTGGGAGGGGTGGATCACCGGGTATTTCCCCCATGGTTTCCATGTGGCTGGGGTTTCCGTAATCTGCATTTGGTCCCTTAAAACAAGGCACATTAGATGTTGCCATAGTAGGGGTCTTAGTCATGTTACCCCTGTCCTGACCAGCTTCTAAGCCTGTGTTAGTAGGACCAGCCCTTCCTATACAGTCAGAGACAACCTCATATGCACCATTGGTATTAGTAGGAACTCTGTGCTGAGGAACATCATAGTCTTGTCTGGTATCACTCCTATATGGTGATGAAGTGGGTTGGGAGGCTGATTGAGAACCATAAGCTTTGGGTGTGTGTTGGGAGTCGACTGGGGTTGTTGATCCTTCACCCTGAATGTGTAACATGTTTTTAAACAGAGGTACTACAAGTCCATTGAACCCCTTTGATGCCATCTTCATGTTGCTAAAAAGTTTTTGTGTGAGGCAAGGAGTTTCGTAAATGTTTTCATGGAACTTGAGTTTAACTTGTTTGGTTTCCAAATCTGTTTGAATAAATCGTGGATACATTAGAAATTTGAACTGGTTTTCCACGTTTTTCACCATACTATCAAAATTAAATTTTGAAAAATTGTAAGTCCTATCAGTTGATAAACATATGAGAGCAATAGTAATACTTCTATTGAACTACTCTCATGAAGGTTTCTTAGAACTCAAACAATGAAGGATAGTATGGATCATTGTGGGGCAAAACAACCTTTAAGAAAAGTCAAGTTTTTAGAGGATGTGTCATACCCAATTCTGGTTAAGTTTTGAAAGATTTTAGTATTAGGCATATCACTAATACCATCTGCATCTCCTACTTGCAGATGCTTCCTAAGAGATACTATAGTAAAAATGATGATAGTGCCATCAACTTTGGCTTTTATCTGTTTGTTTCCATCTTCAACCGTATTGACAGTGGCAGTCTACCAAAATTGCTTGATATGAGAAACATAGACAGTTGGATTTACAGCAAGAGCATACCTGATGTGGGTGTGATTCAGAAAGTCCACTATCTTATAGAAGTCACATGCTTCCTTTGTTTTCTCTAAGAATGCCACCTGATTGTGTTTTGCTGCAAATTCAAGAGACTCCGTTAAAGAGAATTTAGGTTTTAGGGTTAAAAAATTGTTTTGACTGCTGGGTTTAGATCAATATTAAACTAACAGTACTGATTTGAGAGCCAATTGAGTATTTATAGACAAGACTTAGGATTCCAAGATTAACAGACTCAAATTATTAGGAAACTTAAGAGAAAGTAATCTGTTGAAAGATACAAAGTAAAAAATTTCAAAGTTATAAACCCTGTAAGAATGATAAATAACAAAATCTCAATGGCTATTTTCAAAAAGTAGTTATTCCCAAACAGTACTTTTAAATAAATACCCAACAGTACCAATTTATACTAGCAGTACAAATATTTTTCCTAGCAGCACAAACTTTTTCCAAAATATTTTTCTAGGCAGTATTAACTCAATTCTCTTACAAAACAATACTGCTTTCAGTTTTAAGAATGGATTAAGTGTAAAGGAGGACACTTAATCAAAGTCCGGTATCATATGATCTCTGGCTATCTGAAAACCAATATATTCAGTACTTAGTACTGCCTGTGACAGATAGACTCATTCTAAGAGCCTTCTTGACAGGGTTTCCAGCACCTGGCAGTTGTTGCCTCTAACACAGAAGTGTTAGATTCACTTTTTCTCGCTGTTCTCGATGCCAGAGCTCCTTGGAGTAACACACTATCATGAAACATGATAGAATGGTAAAGAGTGGGTTAGATCAGAATAAACTGTCTAACTGTAACCATTAATTCATGCTCAATGAAGATCCATATGCCTCATAATGCTTTGGCATCCAAACAATCATTAGCATCGCAAACCTCTATCATGTGGTTGTATATAGTTATCAAAGGGAGTCAACCACATCATTGGCTAGAAATGCCAAGTTTTCACACATCTCAATCAAGCGTTGTGCCTTGCCTGCAAATGTTAGCCTAAAAACCAAGGAAACACAAAACAGAGTGTTTCCATTATAAAAATACAAAGAATGACTAACATTTAAAAAAAAGGAAATTAGTTTCCTTTGGGAACCCAATCCATAACTAGCTTGGATCTGCCTTGTGCATCAAGATAGTTATTTTTCTTCAAATTAACAGATGCACTATTGGGTTTGATAGTTTTCCTAACCGAAACAGTTGAGGTCTTTACAGCATTCCCTTTGTTACCCCAAACAACAATACTTTTAGACCTGAAAGTATTAGTTTTTGGTCTAACAGTATTAAGTTTCGGCCTGCCAGTACAAACTTTGGGTCTGGCAGTACTAAACTTTCTTTTGTAAAATTAAACATGTTGATTAAAACTTTGAAAGGTTGATGATGTTTTTCTTTTAATGGTTCTTGGTTCAGTTGATGGTGCTTGTTTAGAAAAGAATTTCTTAGGTCTTGCGCCAAAAACAGTTGGTTGGGGATAAGCAGTACAATTTGGCCTAGCAGTATTGATAGTTTTAAGGCTAGTTTTCAAAAGAACTACTCTTGGAGTGAAAGGGGTTGAATGAGAATACTTAGCATTAAAATTATCCAACCTATCAAAACTATTCCTATGAAACATACTACCCCTCTTATGATACTTGCAATTTTGCTACAGATGCTTAAGACTCCCACATACAAAGCATGATTTGTTGTACCTAACAAACTCATCTTCTAGATGTTGTGATTTTTGTCTATTCCAATCCTTTGGTTTGCCCTAGGAGTGTATGATCTTTCTCTAGACCTGTACATCTCAGCATACCTGGCTGTGTTCCTAAATGGTTTTTCCTTTTGTTTAGGTTGAACAGTCTCTACTTGTGGAACCAATTTAGTTTCACCATATGTAGAAGCATCAACTTATGAGGTATCAGAAGAATCCTTAACCTCATTAGTCACTTCTACTTTCACACTTTGAGGTCTATACTCCCTTTCAGGTTCTTTAAATTCCTCTATTCTTGTGCTACAAAGCTCAATTTTGGGAGGTTTGTATAAACCCGAAGTGGGTGGTTCAATATTATTGTATCCTAAAACCTTTCCTAGTTTAAGAAGACCATCCTATATGATCTTATGCATATTTGTCCACACAAGCTTGAATGTTATCTGTAGAAAACTAGAAGGGGGGGGGGGTTGAATAGTTTACCAATTAAAAACTTTGTTTTGAAACTTATTGAAAGATCAATTGATATTGATCTTAGATATGTTGATGAAATATGTAAGCAATATGTAAAGAGTAAATAAGGAAAGAAATGATCAAACCACAACAAGTTGTTTATAGTGGTTCGGTCTATAAGGACTCTTTCTCCTTGCCCTACTCCACTCCCCGAGTCTCACACTCGAGAGTTTAACTTCACTAGTCAACAAGCTCCTTTCACCGGTGGAGAAACCTTTACACTTCGCTTACACTATTTCCGACACTAAGCTAAATGTCAAGTTCTTTCCAAGGGTACAACCACTCCCACACACAATGTATTTTGAGGACTAAAATACTAACCACTCACACTCATAAGATTATGATAGTTTAGTACAACAATGAAGTATGAATCAACACAAGATCATACAACACTAAACAAACAAGACTTCCAACTTCTCGTTGAAGCTTGAATGTAACTTGATCTTCTTTGCTACAAAAGAGATCACTAATATGATATGAAACTGAGTTAGAAAGGTTAGATAGAAGATATGTATGATATTATGATAGAAAGGGATGAAAAACTACTTGGTTTGGCTTTGCTATTTATAGCCAAAACCATCAGCAGCCTCCACGGACCGCGGACCCCTTAAAAGGGTTCCGCCCGTTATGGTTTTTGGTGCCGCCGAGGTCTGACAGCAAGATATCAAGATCTTGCCAAAGTCAACCATATCTATGCAAGATTGTGTAAGATATGAAGAGTACAAATCTACACAAAATATCTAATGAAATCTTCCAATAATTTCCATGATGCATCAAATGTGTTGTTTTTCTATTTTTAGAAATATGCAAATGCATAAGTAATGTTTAGTTTTTAAGAAACTAAAACATTTTAAAAACTACTATCATACATTATGGTTAGAGTCACATTAAGATATGATTAATCACAATGTAAATGCTTAAATGATGAAGATATTGTTTGAAAAAGCTTGTTTTAATATCTATTAAACTTGACAAGCTTTAAGCTTTATAAAAATTAAATTTACTTTTGTCGTAAACAAAACTTAGGTAAAGATAAAAAAATATAAATAATGTTTAATGACGATATTTGTATTAACAATCTCCCCATTTTTGTTGAGGACAAAATATAAATTTTATTTTTATAAAAGATACAAAGATTGTGCAAGAGTTATAAAAATATTAGTTTTAGAACTTGAAAAAGAAATGATAATGCAAGTGTATGATGTTTGACTTTTTCAGAAAGTCAAAGTCTTCACTAGTTGAAGCATGATGTTGACTTTTTCAGAAAGTCAAAGTATGCAGTTGACTTTTTTAGAAAGTCAAGTATTACCAATAAAGTATCATGTTGACTTTTTCAGAAAGTCAATGTATGCAGTTTGACTTTTTCAGAAAAGTAAAATATAACCAAGTTCTATATAATTCTCCCCCTTTTTGTCTCAACAAAAAGAAGATGCGATGCAGAATGGATAATGTGCCCGAGCCATTATCTCCCCCTTGATCAAAGCTCCCCCTAAATTGGGTGCCAATGGGAAGATACATGGATTGTGAAAAAGCTAAAAAAATATTTGTTAGTAATAATCATCATTCACAAGCATTTCCATACACTATGTAATAGGCACCAACAATATAGAAAACACCATTCATTAGTTAAAATTTTTCATGATTTAAAAACCATGAAAAGAGAACACAATGAAGTGTTTTAGTACAATAAAGGAAATCCTAGAAAAATTAAAAAAATAAAAAGCTTAGAAAAGCTAATCTAGGACCATTCTAATGAGATGGTGGATGAGAAAGAGCATTTAGTCGCTCAAGGATGTGATTGAGGATGAACCTCATTTCTTCTTGGAATTCATGGACCATTACTCGGGTCCGATCAACGGTTTGGGCGGTTTGCTCACAAGTTGAGCAACCATGCCTAGGTGGGGAGTATGATTGATGAGGTTATGGTGGTGGAATGGTAGATGTGTTGATGTTGGTGTTGGTGTTTGGGGTGGTGATTATGGAGGCTAGCAAAGCATTTTGCATTTGCATAGTCTCACTTAGGTGAGAATCCACCATATTTGAGAATTCGTGGAGATGTTGGAGTTCGGCTTGAATCTCCTCTCTTGTGGGATGATCTTCCCATATGGACTCCTCAATGCCCTCTATGTGAGGGGACATTGATGTAGGGAGTGGTTGATCCCCATACAAAGGACCATGGATGTCTTTGTGGATGGGGTGGAAGAGAAGAGGTCTTGGCCCTAACGGGGCGTTTGGGTCAAAGGATGGTATATGAGATTCATGAGCAATCCGCTCAATCATGCCAAATGATGGCAATGGTGGTGGATGATTAGGCCTAGGAGGCAAATCTTCCAATTCCTTCAAGAAGGGATTTGGAGAAGTGGGAGGTGTGGAGAATAACTCCAAAGGAATAAGGGTTGGAGACTTTGGTGGTGATGGTGTTTTTGATGTTTGGAGAGGTGCCGGTGGTGGTGATGTTGGTGTTTTTGTGGGTGGTGGAGTGGTGATGACAATGGGTGATTGAGTAGGAGTAGCCAAGGTTAGGCTTGTGTCATCCCTTATGGGAGATGAGATGGTGAGTGGAGAAGATTCGGATGAAGAGCTCAAGTTGACGAAGCAACATGGCCTTACGCTAATCCTAGCGGTTTTCTTGCAAGGCTTGGTGGAAGGTGAAGATTTTGTCATTTTGACTTGTGTTTTTGCTAGTTGATGGTAAGAATGAAGAAGGTGTGAAGATGATCATGGTAAAACCTCTTAATTTATAGAAGTGAAAAATTATGGAGAAATGTGTTTGATTTGATGTTAAACCATAGAAGGGATGAGGTTCCTAATGATTTGGAAGTGGGTTAAATGCTAGTCATATCACCCAAGTCAAGCCATACAAGATGGATGGAGTGAAGAGGCAAAGATTTGCAATAAATATGTTCTAATGATTGTAAGACCCTAACAATCAGATTACCCACGGATTTCAAGGTACCAAAATTTTGGTTCCTTCCTTTATGCAAAAGGGCTCCTTGGGTGAATTTTTCAAATTTTTGAATTTTGGTGGGAAGTGGATTTCTTATGGGTAAAGACTAGTTAAGATTAACTTACAAGCAATGTATGGTAATTCGGAATGTCGAAATAACCGAAATTCAGAAAATTACCTGGAGGATCCACGACACCAAAATTTTACACAAGCGGAACCCTTAAAAGGGTGCCGCCTGTACAGGTACGGCGGTACCAAATTGCATAACAGACGGTACCAAATTTTTGGTCTCGTCTGATCCGTGCAGACTAGAAAAGTTCACAGAGTGTATTTTCAAGTGTCGGGGACATTTCCGAAACCTAAAATTTAGCTCAAAATATGTTACATTAATCATTTCTAGTTAGGAAAAGTAAATAACACATGCACAAACATAATGGAGCATAGATTTTGAGCAAGGCCAAGTGATTTTCACATTATAGTGAAAATGGGTAAAATTTGATAGCATACTTGTGCTATCCCCCTGCATAAGATTGTTAGCATACATCATTGTTTTTAGTTATATTATCATCCTACAAAATAAAAACAACCAAATTGTATCAAACATTAAAGATAATGTATTGTTCCAAACACTCCTTAAAATGATTCTCACTTATCCAACTTCTTGTAGATCTTGGTCATCATTCTACCAAGGCACTTGAACATCCCCTTGGTTTGCTTGAACTCCGCTGATTCATTTTCAATCTCGGGAAGAGATTCATAATACTCATGAGGTGGAAGGCGAGAGTTTGGAAGAGCATCGTCGGAGCTATTTGATGATGATGATGATAGAGTTGGAGGTTTTTCTCTCTTGCCTTTTGTCTTAGCGACTCGTTCATCACTTAAAGGTACAAAGATGTAAGGGATGAGCTCATAGTGAAGGTGCATCCCTTTTGGGCTCAGTGGAATTGGTGCAAAGGCTCTATAGAGACGGGTGAGAAGCATCCCGTATGGAAGAGCAACCGATCCTTGTGTTGGAATATCAATCATTCTCCTAGCGATGTAGTAGGCTAAATTGGTTGACGGGTGGACTAGGTGTAGAGCATATGGTAAAGACAAGCATTGATGTGATCCCGATTTCCTATGGTGCTAATGACGTTGGCTCTAAGTAGTTCTTCCCATTTCTTAAATTCGGGCTTAAGTTCATTTAGCTCTATTCCATATGGATCTCGGTTCACTTCTTTTCCTTTTCGGGTGACTCGGGTTGTATCTCCCCTTGGGATAAATAGGTGCTCACGGATGACATCCTTATTTGCTAGAGGTGTTCGTTAGGGAAGAGAGCGGTCATTGATTGCATCAAGGATGGTGAGTAACCACTTATCCGAGTAGACACATGTCCCTCGGTTGGGAATTCCTAGCACTTGAGCAAAGTTGGTTAAGGAGATGGTGTAGTCGTTTTGATTGATCTTAAACCTAAGACTAAACTCATCATCTTCATCAATGAAGCCGGTCACACTAGCATAGAACTCTAACACAAACCTAGGACAAATCGGTTCATCGATGTCAAGAAGACAATCGAATTGAATGGCGGCTAGTTCTTGACGGAGATTGGTATTTTCAATGAAAGATGAGTGAATGGTTCTACCCTCATGGAAATACCTTGATTCTAGACTCTTAAAGATTTCAACTTGTTCCTTGGAAAGTCCTTTGGTTTTGTGATGTTTGGGAATGTAGCCAAGGGTGTCCCTGTGATCATAGAATCTTGCGGCTACCATGGTTATTCCTAGAAGCAAGAATTAACATGTTAAAAATGAGAATAAACTTAACGTTTTGGTTCTAGTGTGTGCCTATATGAAAACAATTTGGAGTTGTGGTTATCTCGACTCATTTTATGCACAAAAATGGTTTTAGTGGGGTGTTTGGCAAATACCATGAGATAACCCAAATGCTCCTAATTCAATGTGGCTTCATTTGAATATACCCGGGAATGCATATTAGTTATGCAATACCTTTAGTATTCAAGAGCATGCAAGTGATGAAAATCTAACGTTTCTATTTGTATTAACAATGAAAATTGTTTTCCTACAAGTGAGAAGCTTTTCAAATTTTTTTGACATGGGGTGTTTGGTTATTTGAATAAGGTCTTATAGTCATTATCTATTGATTTGTGGGAAGCATGATTTGTTTATGTAATATGATAATGTAGTACCTAATTTCAATGACTAGTTATGCAATTTGCCAATTGAATTCATATTTAGTACAAAAGTATACATAAACCCCATGTAATGATTTGTAATGATTTTGTGCACAAACAAGAATCCTAGACTCAGATTTAAGATAAAATGTAGTTAGGATACTTAAAATGATGTTATCTCCAGTGATTAGTGAGTGAGAAGGTGTCAATAATGAGCTTGGTTTAATGTTTACACGTTTTGGTAAAGTGGGTTTTGAGGAAGAAGATGTTTTGTAGGTAGCAGTTTTGCTTCTGTAGTCACCACAGACCAGACGGTACCAAATTTTTGGTTCCGTCCGTGTTGTCGTTTGGTACCGTGGCTACAGTAGCAGATACAAAACAAAATTGTTTTGTTTTGTTTATTCTAAGGTTTAGGCTATGTTTATCCTATATGTTTGGTTCCATTAACCCTAAACCAAGTCTAAGAATATTAAAAGGTTCTCGTTTAAGAGGCTTTGTTAAGATGTCGGCAATGTTGTCTTTGGAGGATACTTTCTCGATTGAGATGTTTCCTTTTTGAACATTGTCGCGAAGAAAGTGATGACGGATTTCAATATGCTTTGTACGAGCATGTTGAACGGGATTTTTGCTGAGATCGATGGCTCCTTTGTTGTCGCAAAGTATAACAATATCGTTGAGATGAATTCCGTAATCTACGAGAGCTTGCTTCATCCAAAGAGCTTGTTGACATGCTTTTCCGGCTGAGACGTACTCGGCTTCAGTAGTTGAGATGGCTAAAGCCATTTGATTCTTTGCAAACCATGAGGTGAGACAATGTCCAAAAAAAGTGCAAATACCACTTGTACTTTTTCTATCGACATAGTCACCGGCATGATCCGAGTCGGCATAAACTATGGTTTCTACACCCGTTCCTTTGGGATACCATAATCCTAAGCACATTGTTCCCTTAATGTATCTAAAAATACTTTTTAAGGCTTCTAAGTGTGATGCCTTTGGGTTTTCTTGAAAGCGAGCACATAGACAAACACTAAACATAATGTCGGGTCTACTAGCCGTAGGATAGAGTAAGCTACCAATCATTCCTCTATATTTAGTGTTATCTACAGATTCACCTTCCTCATCCTTGGTGAGTTTATTGTCCGAGGACATGGGTGTCTTAGTTGGTTTGGAATCTTTAAGACCAAATTTCTTAAGCATGTCTTTTATATATTTAGATTGGTTAAAGAATATGCCATCTTCTAGTTGTTTAATTTTAATTCCTAGAAAGAAATTTAATTCACCCATCATACTCATTTCAAGCTCGTCATGCATGATTTTAGAGAAATCATCACATAGCTCTTGACAAGTTGATCCGAATATGATGTCATCAACGTATATTTGAACAATGATAATATGTGACTCCTTTTTCTTGGTAAAAAGAGTATTATCTACTAATCCCATAGTGTATTTGTTATCAATAAGAAAAGTCTTAAGTCGGTCGTACCAAGCTTTTGGTGCTTGCTTAAGACCGTATAATGCTTTCTTGAGTTTGAAGACATGATGTGGTTTCTCAAAGTCGGTAAAACCGGGAGGTTGAGCAACATATACTTCTTCGTTAACAAACCCATTAAGAAATGCACTTTTAACATCCATTTGAAATAATTTAAAGTCATAAGCACATGCATAAGCAAGTAATATTCTAATATATTCAAGTCTAGCTACCGGTGCATAAGTTTCATCATAATCAATCCCTTCTTTTTGATTATAACCTTGTGCAACAAGCCTAGCTTTGTTTCTAGATACTATACCATTTTCATCCATTTTATTTTGAAAAAACCATTTCGTTCCAATTATAGTTTGATCTTTAGGTTTTGGAACTAATTTCCAAACATCATTTCTAACGAATTGGTTTAACTCTTCTTGCATGGCAATTACCCATGATTCATCTTTTATTGCTTCATTTATGTGTTAGGAATTAGAAATTCCTTAGTGAAGAGTCGGTCAACCCAAATATAATCTAGCATAAGTTAGCTCGTAGACATATCGTTATTTACTTATTATTAGTTAGTTATTTAGTTGTTAGTTTAGCTTAGTGCAACACCGTGGAGGACGGACGGGTCTTTACCCACTGTATGCCTGATCCACAGCCTGACAGAGGGCGTATTATGTAAAACTATAAATACCCTCTACCTTCTAAGGTAGAGGGTTGGACCTTTCATTCTAATCTAACCTTTTCTCTTTTGTTTAGTCTCTCTCTAGAAAGGCTCCCATTCTACTTTCTCTCTCTAAACTCTCTATACTATTCGATCCATACTTGTGTTTGATATGTGTTTATGAAATCCAATATATTACAATTGGTATCAAGAGCCATGGTTTGATCAATCATCTTTCATGTTCTTGGATTTCTAGTGGTTTTCATAAGTTTTTGGGTTTGTATGAGTTTAGAGTAGCTTGCATCATTTGGATCATTTCTAGTGTTAAAGTTTGGATTTTGATTGTACTTTTGTGTTTAGAATCGTTATAAGTGTTTAGGTTTTGAGTTAGAAGGCTTGAATCATCGTGGTTGGGTTGTTTTTGGATTGCAAAGTGGTGTTTTTTGAATGTTTGTTGGAAGCGAGTTGAGCCACGGTGTGCATTTCTTGGATGCGAGTTGTCCCGTATTTGGTGCGAGTTGTTAGCTTGCTTATTGAAGTGAGTTGTCTTATGCGAGTTTTCAGTTAAGTGAGTTGTCTGCTTGCTTTTTGAAGCGAGTTGTATTATGCGAGTTGAGTTTTATGCGACTTGACTATTAAACTAGTTGTCTGTTTATGCGAGTTGTCTTGGAAGCGAGTTGTAACTTAAGCGAGTTGCTTTGGAAGTGAGTTGTCATCTTATGCGAGTTGTGCCTTAAGCGAGTTGTCGTTTAAGCGAGTTGTCTTGGAAGCGAGTTGTCCTGGATGCGAGTTGATTGAAGCTGTTTGACCAAAAGTTGACTTTTTACGACAACACTTCAAACGACCATAACTTTTGAATCGTAACTCCGTTTTGGACGAAATACCAGTCAAAACGAGCGGAACAGCCTGAATATGATGAGGTTTCATAGCGAATCCGTGAAACGAATTTTTGAGGCCCAAATCCCCTCCAAAAGGAAGTTATTGAGCTTTTTAAGTTTTTGGACCTAAATTTCTCCGTAAAATCGTGCATCAACCAATCCAAATCTTGACCAAACAACATCTCTGCTAATCCTACAAACAATCATAAGTCCTAAAACACAATTGTCTATCATTGTGTCGAATCCATCAGTCATCTTAACACCTTCCATTGGTCATTTCTTAACGGTTTGGTCTTGATTTTAGTAAAATCCAGCGAAAGATTCTATTTCTCTGTTTAAATCACAGACTTGTAAAATCCCGTGTATACATCAACATCATGTCTTACACTCCTGATTCAGTGTTCAGAAGTACTCAAACTGTATGATGCTGTAGACAACCATGAGAATATTAGCTATACTGAACGGTTACTGATGATGGAATCAATCAATGATGATTTGAGTTCTTCATGCTCTGAGTCCAATGAGAAAGATTTGCACCTGTACAGGATACATAATTCCATGCAAAAGGAAAGTAGCATTGAACCTTATCAACAACTTCACTCACACCTTATGTTACTCACATCAATAGGAATGGAACGAGCATGCAATGCCCTTTTCCGTCAAGATTTATCCACATTAACGGGAACATTACTATTGAACTTAGAACAATTGGAACAACAACTTGATAAAGAAAAGGTTCAAAAGGATAGTTCCTGTGCTGCACTTCAAGTGATCTACAAATATTTCCAGTCATTCATAAGAAGGGAATTCACATCAGATTATGATCAAGACATGGAAACGTGGACGAGTGTCAAGTGCAATTGAGAAATAGTTGTGATGAGTCGGGTAATGCATCAGTTGAAAGGTCGAGTGTTGCTGAATGCAGAATGTCAGAGACTCCTGTCACACAAGAAGTGGATGCTGTGATCAGAAAAGTGAATGAATGTCGGGTACAATCAATAAATTTTTGTGTTGAGACCAGTAAGGCATCGGGTGATGGATTAGTTGACACTGAATACAGAGGCTCAGAGACAGATAAGCTTGAAACAACCAGTAGTTCAGTGACTCTTGTTACACATGATGTGGATGAAAATATCAGACCGACAAATGAACAGGTGTCATGTGATGAGGTACCCTTAACTGTTCAACATAGTGCATTTGCTAATGTACCTAAACAAACTAATATTAATACTGAACATGATTCTGATAAATGTTCCTTGGTTGAGTCTGAGTCTAATAAATTCAAAACAAATGATATGGTTGATAAAAAGGTGTTTGATGAACTTTCAAACAAATTCTCAAAACTTGAAAAACATTGCATTTCTCTTGAAATTGCAATACAAAGAGAAGAGGAAAGTTTTCAAACTAAGAAACCATGTAAAAATCCGGAATTTCCTGAATTTCGTGAATTTTTTGAAATAAACGATTTAAAAGCTCAGCTTCAAGCCAACAACTCGAATATCAACAATTTGAAGAAACATATTTACGATATGCATGTGAAAAGTAATTTGGTTACAAGTAATTCTGATGTTAATGTTATTGATGATATTCAAATGAGAAATGATGAATTAGCGTTTGTGTAGCCAAATTACTAAAGGAAAATGAGTCTTTGTGAAAGCATCACATAGAACTAAGTGACTCTGTCAAAGAAGCTAGAACTAAGTCAATGGAACAAACAAACTCTTTGATAGCAAAAATTGATGAACTCAAAGCTCAACTTCAGGAAAAGAGTTTCGCTATTGTTGCCTTAAAAAATGAGCTTAGGAAAACTGTAGAGAAAAGTGTGAACACTAAGTTTACAAAACCATAAACCTTGGGGAAACCAGTTTTTCATCCCATTAGAAACCGGTCCGTTGTTAGGCAGCCTACTGCGTTTATATCCGAAAGACCAAAATATTCAAAAACACGGTTTGCCTCCCAAGTTGATGAGAAACAAGTTTTGTCAAAACCAGTCACTTCACCTGAGTTGCCTAAGAGTTATGCTTCTAGTTCCTCTAAACCTCAACATGCAGCTACTTCTACTCTCAGCACCTCTAGGATTAGTTTAAAAAATGTGTCAAAACCAAGCATTAAAATTCAGAATTCATATGATATGAATGTCTTGTGGAAGATCTATTATCTAGAAGAAGCTAGGAAAAAGGCACAGATTCGAAAAGATGGAATTTTAGGTTCAAGACCTAGAGTGATGAATTCTACGAGGTTTCAAGGCATTGCTAGTAGTTGTAAATCATTACCTAGGAACATTCAACATAAGTCTAGGGATTGGCTTACATCTAAGAGTAGTTGTGTTTCGATTAAAGCAATTCCCGTAGCAGATCACTCTAAGAACTCTAGATCTTTTTCTAACCCTAATAAACCTGTCTGCTCGAATTGTCTTAAATGTGTCTTTAAAGCAAATCATGATAATTGTCTTTCCAAATCCCTGAATAAAGTTAATGTCCATGCTAAGATACAATCCACTAAGACTACAAATGGTGCTAAGGTTCAACCTGTTAAGTCTAGGACTTTCAGTAAGTCATCTTTAGTGCATAAGAAGCAAAACAAACCTAAAACTTTACCTAGATGGATCCCTACTGCTAAATATTTGGAGTCTAGGAATAATGATAAGTCTTCCACTGTGCATAAGAATGTCACCAATCCTAGACCTTTCCATAAGTGGATTCCGTCTGGTAAAATGTTTAAGGATGTTGAACTTAGGTGGATACTTACCGGAAAGCTGTTTACCGATGACAAAATCAAGGTTGACTGTGAAACCCCAAAGGGTTTGGATACTAATGTTACTAACCAAAATATATGCAATCAAGTTTGTAATATTAGTGCAGGTAGTCCTTACTTAGTTGCAGATACTTCGATCCTTCACTACATGGACTGGCTTAAAGTATGGATTACAAATGGATTGATATCTCATATATCATGGGTTCAAGTAACTCAATCTTGATATTCAAAATAGGCTATGACGTCTGTTCACATCAGTTCATGCCTCATAGTTCATCATTATGGCGTCTGCAGATAACACTTTAGGCCCCGTTCCTCAAAGAAAAGAAAGGTGTACGCTTCAGTGCGCTTTATCTTCAGAAGAAGAGAAATCTTCATGGTTATGACCATTCTCATCGACATTCTTCATCAACAAGCTTTATGCTTCTACCATGCTCATTCAGTCATCAAGTGGATCTACGTTCATTGGTGTATATTCTTATTCACTTGTTAAATCAAAAATGGCAACTTCGGATGCAATTTTTGAGAGGAGAAGAGTGAATATACTACATGATGATGGATGTTTGAATAATGATCATATGACTTAATGTATGATGACTCTCCTCCAACGCCTAATGTTTCACTTACTAAGGATAAATGGGATTTATTGTTTGGGATTCATTGGTTCAAGATATGTTTGATGAGTATTTCCAACCGCTAGCAAATATTGATCATATAAGAAGTACAACTCAGACTACTCAAGAAGCCCAATCCCTAGTTATTCCTCAAGGCGTTGATAATGACTATCATAATATTGTAGTTGCACTTATGAATAATGATCCGCTCTTTGGTATTCCTTTACCAAATCTTCACGGATTATTATTCATGAATAATGATCCGCTCTTTGGTATTCCTTTGCCAAATCTTTACGGATTATTGTTCCTCTCAATGTGCACGCTATAAATCAACCACATGAACTTCAAGGAAAATGACTACCTCATCCGCTCGAAGACATTATTGGTGAATCTTCCAGTTCAATATCTACATGTATATCTTTAGGAAGAATGCATTGATGTTGAGGAATCATTTGTTCCAGTTCATTCAGTGGGTCAATGTACATCTGGTTGTATGTTTATTCACGTGTTGGGAATTTGACACAAGTTGATTACTTCGGAGTTAATCATTTATCACTTATTTGAGATTGAAGTTAAATTTCACAAAGGCGTGTTCTTATTTGATAACTTGCTCAGGTCTAAGAATTTTACGTTGAAGACTTGGTTTATCTAGTTACCAGCTATCGGGATGGATGGTTGAAGACCTGATTAACTATCAGTTTATGGAGTTACGTGGTTTTACTCAGTGACACACGCAAATGTCGTTGTGGATAATCGCAAGAGGTGTTAATGTCTCATACTTTGGTTGAGTATTGAGTACTTAGAGATTTGCTTGGTGCATAAATTCTCGACACCGTTCTTCCAATATTGGTGCAAGATTAATATACACATGCGGGGAATTCGACTTCAGTTTCAAGTTTGGTATATCGGGTTTTCTTCAACAGTGGTCACTTCAAATTGTCTACATATGGGTTGATAAAGATAGTCAGAGAGAGTTTCTGTAGCAGTTGATCTCACAAGATTCATTTGAGCTAATTTTTTGTTCTTCTCTATTTCAAGAATATTTGGTATGTATAATGTGTTATGATTCTGAGGTATCAAAACCAGCAAGGGGGAAGGAGACATACATCTAAACACACAACGAGTACACGTGATGAACTTAATACAGCTTCTCTATTGAAGTAATCCCGGGAAAGACAAATGTCATAACCGCAGAGAAAATCAGTGTTTAACTCGTAGCCTTTGGTGTGTTATTCCAACTATTTGGGGGAAGGATGTATTATTCCAACTATTTGGGGGAAGGATATATTATTCCAATCATTTAGGGGGAAGTGGTCTCTGGATACTTTTGGTATGTGTTAACTCAGCTTTCAGTAGGAAGAAATATGAGAAGAATATTTGGAGCGTGAGCTGATATTGCTTATCGACATCTTCTATATGGTTTATGGTAGTGCTTCCGATTATTGCTTCATGTACACATTGTAATGATGATTCCGAGGAGATCGCAACCATCAGGGGAGAGATATGTGTACATCAGGGACGCACAAGATGTTCACATGATCGGGCTAAAAGTTATTCCGGAGTAGACATTCATAGAGATGATCAGTGATTCAACATGTTACTTGGATGTCATCATCTCTACTCTTGTTGGGCACATGTGTACATTATGGGCTGATTGGTTATATGGAAGATAACTGGAATGCACTTGGTAAAATGAAGATGTTGATATAGTGTTCCCCTGAATAGACAACTGGTCAATCTCGAAGAGTAATGTGTACATCGGGGACGCACAACAGGTTCATGTGATCGGACTTAATCAGTTATTCCGGATTTGATAACCACTGAGACGATCAATGTTTCAACTTGTTACTTCGTTGTTCTTGTGATTCTTCGGGGTGCTGAGCTTCATTCAATGAGACCATTTTTATTCATTTCTACTTCTTGGGGAAATGGTCTTTATAGTTTGTCGGTTTGGGGGGAAGCTACCAAAGTCTCACTTTCAGAAGGCTCAATTCTGACGACGATTCAAGAGCCACGAAAGCTTTGGTGGTGAAAGCTTAAGAGATGATGACTTCTTTCTTCTACAACATGTTGAACGATATCCTTATCTCGGTACTCGTATCATCGTCCCTCTTAAACTTTATCATCCTCTTTGTATATATTTATCGAAAAGCAAAATAGAAAAATATAAAACCAACAAAAATCCATAAAAATTAGAAAATTTTAAAAATACCAAAAATATTGTTTTTCTCATGACATGTCTTCTGATATCGATAACATCTACGGTCTTAGAAATGTCATTAAATAATGGCACGGGACTTTAGATGAAGTTTGAGCAGGAGGTGTAAATATTTTTTTCAAAACATGTCTTTAAAAAAAATGTGGCTTACAGTTATTTCAGACTGTAACCCACGCTTCAAAAATGGCTTGCAGTTACTTTAGACTGTAACCCGCGCTAAAACTATGGCTTGCTATTACTTCTGATAGCAACCCTCTCTTCAAGAAAGGAAAGTGCTACGCTAAACCAATTTTCAAATATTTCGTGCACTTATCCTAAAACCAAATGAGGAAAGTATGTCGAATGACTGCTGTTCCTACTCAAATATTTTTCCTTCTAAAATTCTTCAGAAAAATATTTGTTTTAACTAAATGGTGGTAAATTGAATTGCTTGAAAATCAATTAGATTCAAAGTTTTTCATAAAAATTGAAAACTCAATGACTTCAGCGCTTTTAACCTTTTCAGAAAATAAGTCATTGATTGAGGGGGAGAATGTTTTCAAATCTATATCATCTAACGGGATTTCTTAATTATCCTACGTGCTTAATTAAAAATGATATTGCCTATGTCGAAGGACTAGGAATTTGGGATATGATTGTTAGGTTTAGATGATTAGAGTTTGATAAACACATAAATCCCATGCCTTATATGATCTGATTGTTATGTTGGATTGACTTTTATTAGTCGATTGTTGTTTGGGTGAGGTCGACCACCATATATCTGTATGTGTGTTCACTAACGTATGCAGGTATATTGGCATATAAGAATGTTCCCGATCCGGATCCCACAATAGAAGATGATTGGATGCCGAAAGGAAAGGGTAACTATATCTTGGGTTGACAAATGAAGAAACGGAGCTTAATTTGACTTCTATGGAGAGTTGGCATGAAATGCAACGTAAGAGGTCTCACTGCATCAGCAGATGGTTTTCTTCATCATCAAATGAAGAAACGAAGCTTAATTGGACCTCTATGAAGAGTTGGCATGACAAATGCAACGTCAGAGGTTTCACTGCATTAGCAGACGGTTTTCTTCCAGCCCTACAACAACAACAGAAGCTTCTGAACCACCTAACATATCTTGTGCAGGGATAATAGTGATGATACCATTTTTCTAAAACTTTAAAAAATATTGTTTTGAAAATGGAAAAATATTGTTTTGAAAATAAATCGGATTCAAAGTTTTAAAATCAACCGGACTTTATTTTGTCAAATCTTCAGTGATTTCAAATTAAATATTTTCAAACGATATTTCATCAAAAAGTCCGGTTTGTACGATAATAAGTGGTGATCTAAAGATTTAATGTTATGTCATGGTAAGATTTTTCTTTTGAATCAAGGTCTTACAAAATGAAATTTTTTCTGTTCTTGTTTGATTGTGAAATTATTTTATTTTACTTAAAGATCTCTTAAAAACTATCATACCTGACACTAACAATCTTTAATGTCGAAAAATTGTTTCTTATCTATCATTTTTCAAAATCAAATCTTGCCACGTCTTACCCAAAATTTTTCTAAATGATTAAAATCAATTGGGATCACAAATCTCAATTGGTTTGAAATTTTTGATCAGGGGAGAGATCGTGATTTAAATCTCAAATATGTTTTAATGGAATTGGTTTTAGTCCTTCAAAGGCATTCCTGCCTCCATGTGCCAAACGATTTCAAGATACATTATGCACATGTTGAGGGGGAGAATTTCTCCCATGTTTTCTAAACTTTATTAAATCACTTGGGATCCAAAATCTCAAAGGGTTTGATATTTTTGATCGGGGGAGAATTTGTGATTTAATAATGAAATTTGATAAAAGGTGATCATTTTGATTCAGATGTGCATGCTGCTCTCCCATATGTGCTAAACAATTTCGAATCTCGAAGCATATATTGAGGGAGAGCATTTAAAAAAGAAAATAAACTTTCAAGGTACAATGATTTCTATGTTTCAACATAAAGTACCTTGATTGATTTTCTAAATGGTTTCTTAATGGCTATTGTGATCGTGGATGTACTTTAAAAAAACTCTTTTCTCTATGTGATAAAATGATTTCAAATATACTACGCACATATTAAGGGTGAGAATTTACCAAGAAAATCAAATGGCTTTTTCTATGGAAATTGTGATCATGAAATTATTTCAAAGAACTCTTGCCTCCATGCGCTAATCAATTTCAAAATCATATGAGCACATGTTGAGTGGGAGCATTTCTAAAAGATAAAAAACAATTAAGGTACAAAATGCTTTGATTTTATATCACAAGTACTTTGATTGTTTTTCCAAATGATTTTTCAATTGGTTTCGAGAAGGAAAGAACAATACCAAAAGACCGACCAATTTAATTTATGCATGGTGTTATAAGGATGGTTAGGTTAGGTATCCGTTCCCACGATCCCGCCAGAGCCGGAGGGGTCTACCCAGGGACAATCCACTAGATAGTGTAGAGTGCGGACTGAGATAGAGCTAGAACTGGAATAAACCCAACAAGGTTCTAGTTATGAAGTCTCGGTAAGCACTGAAGGGGTTGAAGAATGAAAAAGAAATGAATGTGAAAAAGGGTGAAAAGAAATAGCCCTCCATTAATTCAACCTTAGGGCAGTAACCGGGTTCAATAAATATGATACTAGTGGTTACTACGGTAAAACTGGTATTGAAGACAAGACGTCATGGACCCAGTGACGCACTGCACCTAACTTTCCAAGCTACTCAAGTTCCTCTTAAAAGGGCTTGTTTCATTCTCACGGGGAACCGACATTATCTATCGACTTTATCTTAGAGATTGTTGATATTGAAGAAGGAGACCCTCTCCCTAGTCTCTGGCATAGGAAGCCAAATGTGCACGATTGAGTCTAGAGCCAAGAGATCATCCACAATATCTCTTTAGGACACTAAATTCTTGAAGACTTGTTGTTTCACACAATGTGGAAAGTAAGAATATATTTTAAGAGTCCTACGCATTATCCTTGTGGTATTGCCAGAACATCCAAGTGATATGGAAAAATATTCACAATGAAGATGGAAATCCTTCTAGAGCCAACATCAAACAAGCTCTTGGTGGGTGACATGTCGATCTTTCAAACTTGTGACAACTGGATAGAAATAATGGGGCGATTCATTCTTGAATCAACCTTCGTCCAGGAAATGGATTGACGGATACCTTTGAAAAACTAGTCGTTGTGCTCAATAATTCTTTTATCTAGCATATCGACTGTGTATTAATCTTTCAAAATTAAAAGGGTGTTTATGATTGAAAATTGATTTTTCTTATAAAACCTTCGTCGTTTTGCAAAACTCTTTCTTCAAGCAATACATGATTTTTTTTAAATCATTTTGAATCAATCAATAAATCACAATTTGCTGGTTCACTCTCTCCGTGTTGTCTTCTTTGAGACGTTTTGGTTTGAGAACGGCTAGAACAGCTGCGAAACCCTGTCAAGGAGATTCTTAGGAATCCTACCTGATCATAGGTAGTACTTGTATTGATCAATGGGGAACCGTGGGCCGTGTACCTCAATTCAACGAAAGTGATCAAAGACACTTTCATGTGTTTTATTGCTAATTGTCGTTTGCAGGTACATTTTGATGGTTGCAACTGATCAGAATTGAGAAGTCAATCCAAAGCCGCATGCTCACAACATCCACACTTAATTAAAGAAATCATGTCAAGTAAAAGCTTCCGCTACATAACCTGGCTCTGATATTTTCATACTATGCTTCTGCTACGCTACTGCAAATATCATGAACCAGTAAAAGCTTCTGCTACTCTGATGAAAAGATGTCATGATCCAGAAAGTGTGAGCATGTCGGTCCAAAAGTCACTACATCACATGATGGCAACACAATAAAGGGTGATCCAGAGATTTACTGTGGCTGATGATCTCCATAAAGCTCGAAGATCATCAAAGATGTGGATCAGTTCAAAGACCTCCACTGAAAGTACAAAACTATGCGGACTTTGAAGTATCACTGCTAAATCACAAAGATGTGGAAGTTAAAGAACTAAAGTCTACTAGCTCAAGACTGAAGAATAAATAGAATGCTAGGATTCGAAATGTAAAACATGGGGTGACCTCCCTTAGGGGGAGATTGTTAGGAATTAGAAATTCCATAGTGAAGAGTCGGTCACCCCAAATATAATCTAGCATAAGTTAGCTCGTAGATATATCGTTATTTACTTATTATTAGTTAGTTATTTAGTTATTAGTTTAGCTTAGTGCAACACCGTGGAGGACGGACGGGTCTTTACCTACTGTATGCCTGATCCACAGCCCGACAGAGGGCGTATTTTATAAAACTATAAATACCCTCTACCTCCCAAGGTAGAGGGTTGGACCTTTCATTCTAATCTAACCTTTTCTCTTTTGTTTACTCTCCCTCTAGAAAGGCTCCCATTCTACTTTCTCTCTCTAAACTCTCTATACTATTCGATCCATACTTGTGTTTGATATGTGTTTATGAAATCCAATATATTACATTATGTTTTTCGGTTTAATGGTGGATACAAAACAAAAATAATTACTTTGATTTTGGGCTTGTGACCTTAAGGTTCTTTGATTTAGTTGTCCTATGACCTTTTCTAAATGATGACTTTTAGATTCTTTGATGTTTAAAATCTCTTTATTTAATGGTTCATCTTCCTTGTTATTTTTAATTATTTCTTGACTTTCCATCATTTGATTTTCAACTAAGTCATCATCAACCAAATGTGATGTCTTAGAGGGAGGTGGACTTTCGTCGAATGTTATGTTCAACGATTCCTCGACTATCATTGTTTCTTTGTTTAAGACAACGTAAGCTTTACTAGTTTGAGAATAACCAAGAAATATACCTTCATAAGACTTTGGGTCAAACTTGGTGAGATAATCTTTAGTATTAAGAATGAAGCATTTACATCCAAAAACTCTAAAATATCCTAAAGTTGGCTTTTTACCTTTATAAAGCTCATATGGTGTTTTGTTTAGGAAATGACGTATTAAGACTCTCTTCAAAATATATGTAGAAGTGTCGACCGCGTTACACCAAAACTTTTGAGGAATGTTTTGTTCATTAAGCATTGTTCTACTCATTTCTTGAATTGTTCTATTTTTACATTCTACTACTCCATTTGATTGAGGTGTTCGTGGAGCCGAAAAGTTATGTGTTATACCATTTGTATCCCAAAAGTTTCCAAATTGAGTTTCGTTGTCAAATTCACGACCATGATCCGTTCGGATCGACACAATTTTAACATCTAGTTGATTTTGAATTTTCTTGCTAAGAATTTCAAATTTATCAAAAGCTTCATTTTTAGTTTTAAAAAACAACGTCCAAGTAAACCTTGAGTAATCATCTACTATGACCAAAGTGTATAAGTTGCCTCCGTAGCTTCTTATAGCGGATGGACCAAACAAGTCCATATGCAATAATTATAGACACTTAGATGTGGACACCATATTTTTAGATTTATGACTACTATGGGTTTGTTTACCAATTTTGCAAGCGTCGCAAAAGTGTTGGTCATATTTTAGTTTTGGTAAATTCCTAACTAGCTCTTTTGAAGATAGGTTTTGTATAAGTCTCATATTAGCGTGACCTAAGCGTCTATGCCAAAGAGATGAGCTATCATCTAACGTTGTTAGACAAAGTTTTTCATTAGATGTTTTATCTATTTTCATGACGTATATGTTATTTTTCCTAACTCCTTTAGCTATGGTGATACCATCTTTTAGTATTTTACTACCATTTTCATCGAATAGTACTTTATACTTTTTATCACATAAAAATACTAAGTAGATTAAATCCTAACCTATCTACATGAGCAACATTTTCAATAGTTAGGGAGTTATGAGCGATCGTACCTTTGCCAATGATTTTGTTTTTGTGATTGCTACCAAAAGTGACATTACCTCCGTCATACTCTTGGTATGATGAGAAGAGACTTTTGTTGCCCGTCATGTGCCGTGAGCATCCACTATCGTTTATTCACTCATCAGGTTCCAATCCAACTTGCAAGCATACCTAAGAGGCAAATAACTCAAGAATTTGGTCCCCAATATCTCATGGATCCGTTTGGGTTAAACATACCATTTATTTGATTCATGTATGGAAACGATGGGTAAGAGTTCCATGACATGTAATCTGGAGTTTGATATGGTCTAGGAAAGTTTTGATTCCAACCATTGTGTTGGTAGTTGGGTTGTACGTTATGGTTGCTTTTAGGAAAGGGGCGTTTGGCAAAAGGTGTTTTATGTCGTTGTTGAGTAGTTTTTGATCTAAATTCATTTTTAGCTAGTCCTACTCCTGATGTAACAGCACGGCACCATTTTGTTCAACGGACGGAACCATTATTTTGGGTCCGTCTGGTCCGTGCTGTACTGCAGCAGTTTTGACAGATTGTTCGTCCTTTTCGGCCGTTTTGTTTTGACTCTTTGGAATTAATACTTCATTAAATCCTAGCCCATTCATGTCTCCTGGTGTTTTATGGATTTTAACTATTTCATCGGCAAGAGCGATGTTTTTGTTAAACCTTTTAAATTTAGAATTATGTTCGATTAGAACATCTTGTGTGAGCTTTAGTTTTTCTATTTCAAGATTAAGCTCTTGACATGATTTACAACCATCGTCATTTTCTTATCCCTTTTCTAGTCGTTTTGCTTTTTCTTTTAACTCATAGACTTCATTTTCCAAAAAATCCTTTTTTGTTTTTAAAAATTTATTTTTAGTTATGATTTTTAAACTTAGCTCACACAATTGATTGTATTGTTTATGCAAAGTGTCATCATCAATAGAAGAATAAGAAGAGTCGGAATGTACCTCGTTTGACTCATGTGCCATTAGAGCGATCTCTTCCTTGCTTGACTCTTCATCATCTTCACTATCACTCCAAGCACCAATTACAGTGTCTTGGGACATTCTCCTATGAGATGACTTGCATCACCACATCTAAAACACTTTTTTTCACCTTTACCCTTTTTGTCATCCCGATCTTTTCGGAATGGCTTCTTTTCTTCTCGAGGTTGTCTTACAAACTTTCCTCTTCTTCTAAAGAACTTTTTAAAGTCTCTAACGGCCATGGCATACTCCTCATCTTCACTACCGGAGCAAGATTCGTCATCATCACTTGATTCCGCCTTTGCTTTTAGAGCAACGGATTTGATCTTCTCCCTTCTTCCTTTGATGGTCTCCGAATCTTTTTCCATCACCATTTCATGTACTTTGAGGTTACCGATTAGCTCGTCTAGTGACATTTTTTAGAGATCTTTTGATTCTTCAATAGCGGTCAATTTATCTCTCCATTTCGGATGGAGTGCTCTAAGAAATTTCCTGACAAAGTTCTTACTACGAAAAGATTCATCAAGTGCTTTAAGTGATGTAATAATAGTATTAAAGCGAGCAAAGCCACAATCAATGGTTTCATCTTCAGGGATAACAAATTTTTTATATTGTTGAACAACGAAGATCAATTTTGTTATCCTTGACTTTTGAATTACCTTGATGTGTAACAATCAAAGATTCCCAAATATCTTTGGCGGTTTCACACATAAAAATTCTTTCATATTCTTTTCTAGGCAAAGCATTATAAAGCATCATTTTAGCTTCATTATTTTTAGCAATTAATTTCTTTTGTTCATCAACAGAAATATCCTTTGTTGTAGAACTAAAATCCCCTTTAACAATAACAAACCAAAGATCTATATCTTTTGATTTTACATATGTTTCAAAACGGTATTTCCAATAGATAAATCCATTGGTTTCAAAGAGTGGTGGTCTTTGCATAGATTGCCCTTCTTTAAAGTTTTCAGAATCCATGGATCATTTCAAGTTTATAAAATATAAATTATTTTAGAAATTCTTGAGCAACGAGGCTCTGGTACCAATTATAATAAACTAGAAGGGGGGGGTTGAATAGTTTACCAATTAAAAACTTTTTTTTGAAACTTATTGAAAGATCAATTGATATTGATCTTAGATATGTTGATGAAATATGTAAGCAATATGTAAAGAGTAAATAAGGAAAGAAATGATCAAACCACAACAAGTTATTTATAGTTGTTCGGTCTACAAGGACTCTTTCTCCTTGCCCTACTCCACTCCCCGAGTCTCACACTCGAGAGTTTAACTTCACTAGTCAACAAGCTCCTTTCACCGGTGGAGAAACTTTTACACTTCGCTTACACTATTTCCGACACTAAGCTAAATGTCGAGTTCTTTCCAAGGGTACAACCACTCCCACACACAATGTATTTTGAGGACTAAAATACTAACCACTCACACTCACAAGATTATGATAGTTTAGTACAACAATGAAGTATGAATCAATACAAGATCATACAACACTAAACAAACAAGACTTCCAACTTCTCGTTGAAGCTTGAATGTGACTTGATCTTCTTTGCTACAAAAGAGATCACTAATATGATATGAAACTGAGTTAGAAAGGTTAGAGAGAAGATATGTATGAGAGTATTATAGAAAGGGATGAAAAACTACTTGGTTTGGCTTTGCTATTTATAGCCAAAACCATCAGCAGCCTCCACGGACCGCGGACCCCTTAAAAGGGTTTCGCCCGTTATGGTTTTTGGTGCCGCCGAGGTCTGACAGCAAGATATCAAGATCTTGCCAAAGTCAACCATATATATGCAAGATTGTGTTAGATATGAAAAGTACAAATCTACACAAAATATCTAATGAAATCTTCCAATGATTTCCATGATGCATCACATGATGTCATGTGTTGTTTTTCTATTTTTAGAAATATGAAAATGCATAAGTAATGTTTAGTTTTTAAGAAACTAAAACATTCTAAAAACTACTATCATACATTATGGTTAGAGTCACATTAAGATATGATTAATCACAATGTAAATGCTTAAATGATGAAGATATTGTTTGAAAAAGCTTGTTTTAATATCTATTAAACTTGACAAGCTTTAAGCTTTATAAAAATTAAATTTACTTTTGTCGTAAACAAAACTTAGGTAAAGATCAAAAATATAAATAACGTTTAATGACGATATTTGTATTAACATTATCCTTTTCTAACTTGATTTTATCTAAATCAGTTTTAAGCATAGATATTTTAGCATCTTTATATAACATATCTCTTTTAAGAACTACAATATGTTCATTCAAAGCTTCCTCATTTTCTTTGTAGTAATCTAGCTTTTTTCTATAAAGGCTAATCCTCTCTTATAATTAGCCAAGTTATACTCAGATTGATTTATTTATATCCTCAACTTATCATACTGAGTTTTTAAAGATTCATAGTTATTTTGACAATTTTTAGTACAAGATTTATCATTGTATACCTCCGAGTCTGAAAATGCCATTAGTACCATGTTGAGAGGACCTGCTTCTTCATGAACCATGTAGCTCTAGTCATACCCAACTCTATCAATGGCCACCATAGCCTTGGAAGATGAATCTTTTCCATTGGCTGCTCTGCTCCTGTTTTTACCTTCCTATGACCTTGGGCTCCTACATTCCCTAGCAAAATGTCCCATCTTCCTGCAGTTGTAACATTCGACTTTGGACTTGTCAAAGCCATCAGTTTCATCATTGTGGATGATGATCTTCTTTCTAGTCTTCTAGAGGAACTTCTTTGCCCTCAAACTCAGGAGTGCTACCTGCCACTTAATGTCCACCTCTTTAAGGTCATCCTCATGTATCTGCTCCAAATCATCATGAATAACCAGAGATCCATTTGGCTGGCTAGCTAGAAAAGCATTAACAGTGGCATTACTTAGGATAGCAGAATTATCCTGTGTGCTAGCAGTACCAATATTTATACTAACAGTACTAACTCCAAGGATATAATTGGTACTACCAGTTTTTGGTTGAGCCATAAATGCTATATTTCGTGACTCTGAGCTAGCAGTTGGAGTGGATTTCTTAACTTGATGCTCAACAATTTAAAATTATTGTATAGATCAACAAGTTTCATTTTTTCAAGTCTGGCTTGTTGGTCCAGATAACTACATGTGTGTTCCACTCACTTGGTAGACTTCTCATGAACCTAGAGTTCACATATTCAACAGAGAGATCCACACCCAGAATGGCCAACTTACTAACAATCTTTTGAAGCCTATTGTATATAGAATCAAGAGATTCTGCACTAGTTACACAGAAGTTTTCAAACTGCTGTTTTAGCAGAGCCTTCTGGGTCTTTCTAGTGGTTTCATTCCCACCAAAACCGTCTTCAATTTCTTCAAATTGCTTCTTTACATCCTGATGCTTGGAGTAGGTCACTAATAGTTCATCAGGGAGAGACATCGGTAACAAGCTTTTTTCCTTCAGATCATTCTTTCTTCTAATCTTTTCGTCATTGGATGTAGGCTTTGGAATGGTTGGGGCTTCACCTTCTTTTCCTGGAATGGGCACTGCAATTAAAGAATTTCCACTTTCAATGATCTCCCAGAGATTGTAATCTAGAATTAGAAAATACTGCTGAATTTTGATTCTCCACACATCATATTCTCCCTGTTTAACCTTGGGTATCTTTGCAGCAACATGTGATTGGTTGTTTTCACATTCCATTGCTTCTTTGTTGGAATGAACTTCTTCTAATTCTGAGTTTCAGATATACACGCTCTGATACCACTTGTGAGTCCCAAACCTCGGATCTACTTAGCTTGTATAAGTATATTGCCTTGGATGATTCCAAAATAATTGTGAATGAAACAAAGCTTTATGCTATCAAGTATGCAGAATCTACTTGGTAATACTTAGAAGAATAACCAATAGAACAGTAAAGATGCAATAGATAAAGTAATAATCAAAACACTTCAATATTATTAAACAATAATACGGATACTTTAGCTAGTATCAGGGTATACAACCTTGAAGCTTTTCACATGACTAAGATCTCAAGATGTATATGTTTGATATAACCTAGGACCTCCTTTTATATGATAACGAGTCCTTTACAAGAAAATTATCTAAGTATATCTTCTAATTACATAAAATATATCTTAAATATTCTATTACAACTTTCACATGTTTTTCCTAAAAACAAACAGCAGTACTAACTTTAACTTGCAGTACTAACTGCTATACCTACCAATACTAGCAGTACTAACTTATACCTGCAATATTAAGTGTGAAGCTCTTTTATTTCCCAACAGATCATTCAGTTTATATACTTGATGTTTAGTAGTTACAATAAGACATGTGTATAAATATTTATTTAGATCAACAATTCACATATGGACATGTATTTTTCAGGCATTTTTAAATTTAACAATTGTTTATGTATAAATGATTTACATAATAAGTATTATTAAAATATTAAATTATATGTAATCAAGATGTAAATGGAAACACGATAGATGATTAACATAATAACCGAAGCTATTGCTTGATGTGAAATAATTACAACAAGATATGTATACAAGTATTATTTTAAATCAAAAGTTTGAATAAATATATGAATTTTGCTGGCGTATTTCAATTTAATGGTTTTTTATGAATAAGTTATTTACATAATCAATATGCTTATCTTTTTACGTTGAAAAGTTTCGGCTTATATGTATAAGGTTAGGACTTGACATGAGTTTTTGGTCTAAAAAAATAATAATACAAGGAAATATAAAACTACTAAAAACATCAAGTTTTCCTGGAAATTGAAAAGTGCTTATTTTACTATATAGCTTATTTTCCAAATCTTAAGCTTGTTGATGAACATACTACCTATATTATTCTACTCCAATAAGTATTGTAACTTATTTAAGGCTTTTAATATTAGTTAGTTATTTTGAAACGAACCAATGAATCCCTTAAGAAATGAAGTACTAGCGCCAAAACATACTTCTAGTGTATTACACTAGGATCTACATATGATACACACTTTATTGAATGTTTTTGTTTTTATATACAAAAAAAAGACTTTTGATTTATCTTGTTCTAAAAGCAAAATCAACCCTTTCATCATTCTTTTTCTAAATATCATTTTCACAAATGTACCTCACTTGGATTTGGCATGTGTTATAGTTTTTTGTCGAGGGTGTTTGGATTTCTCATTTTGATTCCGGCTTCTTTACAACTTATTTGAGATTGGTTATCCATTCAGATTTATCTCTTTGACTTATTTTGATATATAAATTCAATTCGTAGTCTCTTTGACTTATTTTGATATAAAAATTCAGTCCGAGACCTCTTTGACTTATTTTGATGTAAAAACCTAAGTTGCGGCCTCATTGAATCATTTCGGAACTTAGTTAAATTTTATGAGTTATGACTTATTTTGGGATTATTGCTAGTTTTCGGCTTATAGGTGCTTATTGTACTTTTCTGTAGGATTGTAATATTATTGTGTTGATGATTCGGGTGGTCTTGGATTATCAAAATACATGATTGCCATATTTAGAGAGAGAAAGATAGAGAGGGTGTTCTTGCTAGAGACTTGGTTCAAAAAAATATGGAAGGTTAGATTATGAGAAGCACCACCCCTTCCATGGATGGAAGGGGTATTTATACTTACAACTTATACGTCCTCCTGTCGGACTGTGGATCAAGCATACAGTGGGTAAAGACCCGTCCTTCCTCCACGGTGTTACACTAAACTAAACTACGCTACAAACTAACTAATTTAATACTAAATAACGTAACAAACTACAAGTCTACGAGCTAACTTATGCTAGACTATAATTGGGGTGACCGACACTTTAACATGGAATTTCCAATTCCTAACAATCTCCCCCTAAGGGAGGTCACCCCATGAAATACATTTTGCATCCTAGCATTCTATTCTTGACTTTGTTCTTGAGCTCGTAGAGTTCAATTCTTCAATTCCGCAATCTTTGTGCTTTTGTAGCGATTCTTCAAACTCTGCATTGATTTGTACTTTTAGTGGAGGCCTTTAACTGATCCACATCTTTGATGATCTTCGAGCTTTTATTGAGATCATCAACCACAGTAAATCTCTGGATCACCCTTTATTGTGTTGCCATTATGTGATGTTATGACTTTTGGACCGACATACTCACATTTTCTTGGATCATGACATCTTTTCATCAGAGTAGCGAAAGCTTTTACTGGTTCAAGAAATTTGCAGCAGCGCAGCAGGAACATAGTATAAAAATATCTGAGCCAGGTTCTGTAGATATGCACAAGTCATGATTTCTTCAATTAAGTGTGGATGCTGTCAGCATGCGGCTTTGGATTGACTCCTCAATTCTGATCAGCTGCAACCGTCCAAATGTACCTGCAAACAACTGTTAGCAATAAAACACACGAAAGTGTCTTTGATCACTTTCGTTGAATTGAGGTACACGGCCCACGGTTCCCCGTTGATCAGTACAAGTACTGCCTGTGATCAGGTAGGATTCCTAAGAATCTCCCTGACAGGGTTTCACAGCTATTCTAGCTGTTCTCAAACTGGAACGTCTCAAAGAAGACAACACGGAGTGAGTGAACCAGCGAATTGAGATTCACCGATTGATGAAAAATTGATTTGAAAACAATCGCGTATTGGTTAGAAGAAAGAGTTTTGCAATATGACGAAGGTTTTATGAGAAAGATCAATTTTCAATCAAAAATACTTTTTGTATTTGAAAAGAGTACACATTCGATGTGCTAGATAAAAGAAGAGATTCGCACATCGAACGGTTTTTCCAAAAGCATTTTTTCAATCAGAGATACTTTTTGAATATGAAATATGAATACACATTCGACATGCTAGAGAAAAGAAGGTTTGCACATCGAACGGTTTTTCCAAAAGTATTCGTCAATTCCAATCCTGGACCAAGGTTAATTCACGAGTGAATCGCCCCATCGTTTCTATCCAGTTGTCACAAGCTTGATCTTTAGAAAAGATCTCACATGCCACCCACCAAGAGCTCGTTTGATGTTGGCTCTAGAAGGATTTCCATCTTCATCGTGAATATTTAACATATCACTCGGATGTTCTGGCAATACCACAAGGATAATGCGTAGGACTCTTAATATATACTTAATTTCCACATTGTGTGAAACAGCAAGTCTTCATGAATTTTGTGTCCTAATGAGATATTGTGGATGATCTCTTGGCTCTAGACTCAATAGTGCACGTTTGGTTTCCTATGCCGGAGACTAGGGAGAGGGTCTCCTTCTTCAATATCAACAATCTCTAAGAGAAAGTCGATAGATTATGTCGGTTCCCCGTGAGAATGAAACAAGCCCTTTTAAGAGGAACTTGAGTAGCTTGGGAAGTTAGGTGCAGTGCGTCACTGGGTCCATGACGTCTTGTCTTCAATACCGGCGTTACCTTAGTAACCACCAGTAGCATATGTATTGAACCCGGTTTCTGCCCTAAGGTTGAATTGATGGAGGGCTATTTCTTTTCACCCTTTTTCACATTCAGTTCTTTTTCATTCTTCAACCCCTTCAGTGCTTACCGAGACTTCATTACTAGAACCTTGTTGGGTTTATTCTAGTACTAGCTTTGTCTCAGTCCGCACTCTTCCCATATCTCACTTTTCTCCTTTTTTAATCATACCTAAGGACTCTACACTATCTAGTGGATTGTCCCTGGGCAGATCCCTCCGGTTCTGGCTGGATCGTGGGAACAAATACCTAACCTAACCATCCTTATAACTCCATACATAAAGTAAAATGTTCGGTCTTTTGGTACAGTTCATTTCTTCCTTGAAACCAATTGAAAAATCATTTGGAAACTCAATCAAGGTACTTTTGATACGAGATCAAAGCATTTTGTACCTTAATAGTTTTGATCATTTAGAAAACCTCCCCCTCAACATGTGCATATGATTTAGAAATTGTTTAGCACATGGAGGCAAGAGGACTTTGAAATATTTTCTTTGATCATAATTTTCATAGAAAAAGCCATTTGATTTTCTTGGTAAATGCTCCCCCTCAATATGTGCGTAGGATATTTGAAATCATTTTATCACATAGAGGAAAGAGTTCTTTTGAAGTACATCCACGATTACAAAAGCCATTAAGAAACCATTAGAAAATCAATCAAGGTACATTATGTTGAAACATAGAAATCTTTGTACCTTGAAAGTTTTTTTTCTTTTGAAATGCTCCCCCTCAATATGTGCTTCAAGATTCGAAAGTGTTTAGCACATATGAGAGAGCAGCCTGCACAATTGAATCAAAACGATCACCTTTTATCAAATTTCATTATTAAATCCCAAATTCTCCCCCGATCAAAAATATCAAACCCTTTGAGATTTTGGATCCCAAGTGATTTAATAAGGTTTGGAAAACATGGGAGAATATGGGCCTTGTTTAAATACTCATCTTGTTTTTGGATAAATGCTCCTCCTCAACATGTGCATCATATATTGAAATCGTTTGACACATGGAGGCAGGAGTGCCTTTAAAGGACTAAAACAGATTTGAGATTTAAAACATGATCTCTCCCCCGATCAAAATTATCAAACTATTTGAGATTTGTGATCCCGAATGATTTAAATCATTTAGAAAATTTTAGGGGAAAGACGTGACAAGATTTAATTTTTGAAATTGACTGAGATGGACCAATTATAGACATTAAAGATTGTTAGTGTCAGGTATGATAGTTTTTAAACGATGTTTAAGTCAAATAAAACAATTTCACAATCAAACAAGAATAGAAAAAATTTCATTTTGAAAGATCTTTGAGTTTTAAAGAAAATCATACCATGACATAACATTAAATCTTTAGATTACCACTTATTTTGTACAATCCGAACTTTTATGAAGCAATATTGTTTGAAAATAATTTATTTTAAATCACTCTCCCCCTCAATCGATGACTGTAGTCGTTGATTGAGTGACTTAGGTTTTGATAAAAATGAAGTCCGGTGATTTTCAAAATTAAGTCCAATTTATTTTCAAAACAAATATTTTTCCATTTTTCAAAACATTATTAGTTAAAAATTGTTTAAAGAAAATGGTATAATCACAATTATCCTGCAGAAAGATACGTTAGGTGGTTGAGAAGCTTCCGTTGTTGTTGCTGTAAGGTTTGGAAGAAAAACCATATGCTGATGCAGTGAGACTTCTTTTGTTGCATTTTAATGCCAACTAAGGTCAAATTAAGCTCCGTTTCTTCAATCACTTTGAAGAAAACCATCTGCTGATGCAGTGAGACCTCTTACGTTGTATTTTTCCATGCCAACACTCCATAGAAGTCCAATTAAGCTCCGTTTCTTCATTTGTCAACCCAAGATATAGTTGCCCTTTCCTTTCGGCATCCAATCATCATATTATGTGGGATCCTGATCGGGAACATTCTTATATACCAATATACCTGCATACGTTAGTGGACACACATACAGATATATGGTGGTCGACATCACCCAAACAACAATCGACTAATAAAAGTCTAACCAACATATCAATCAGATCATATAAGATATGGGAATAATGTGTTTATCAAACTCTAATCATCTAATCCTAACAATCATATCCTAGGCACCTAGTCCTTCAACATAGGTTAACATCATTTATAATTAAGCACATTAGGATAATTAGATAAGTCCGATAGATGATATAAATTTGAAAACATTCTCCCCCTCAATCAATGACTTATTTTTCTGAAAAGTTTAAAAGCACTGAAGTCATTGATTGAGTTTTCAATTTTTCCGAAAACTCTGAAACTGATTGATTTACAAGCAACTCATTTTCCACCATTTTGTTAAAAACAACAAATATTTTTCTAAAGAATTTTTAGAAGAAAAAATATTTGAGTAGGAACAACAGTCCTTCGACATACTTTCCTCATTTTGTTATAGGATAAGTGCACGAAATATTTGAAAATTGTTTTAGCGCAGCACTTTCCTTTCTTAAAGAACGGGTTGCTATCAGAAATAATAGCAAGCCATAGTTTTAAGCACGGGTTACAGTCTGAAATAACTGTAAGCCATTGTTTTGAAGAGTGGGTTACAGTCTGAAGTAACTGCAAGCCATATTTTTTAGACATGTTTTGAAAAAGAATATTTACACCTCCTGCTCGAACTTCATCTATGGTCCCGTGCCATTATTGAATGACATTTCTAAGACCGCATATGTTATCGATACCAGAAGACATGTCTTGTGAAAATATATTTTTGGTTTTTTTTTCAAATTTTTCAGAATTTTATGGGTTTTTGAAGATTTTATAATTTTCTATTTTCTTTTTGCTGGTTTTATATTTTTGTATTTGGTTTTTGATAAATTATTAAGCTCCGTTTCTTCAATCACTTTGAAGAAAACCATCTGCTGATGCAGTGAGACCTCTTACGTTGTATTTTTCCATGCCAACACTCCATAGAAGTCCAATTAAGCTCCGTTTCTTCATTTGTCAACCCAAGATATAGTTGCCCTTTCCTTTCGGCATCCAATCATCATATTATGTGGGATCCGGATCGGGAACATTCTTATATACCAATATACCTGCATACGTTAGTGGACACACATACAGATATATGTTGGTCGACATCACCCAAACAACAATCGACTAATAAAAGTCTAACCAACATATCAATCAGATCATATAAGATATGGGAATAATGTGTTTATCAAACTCTAATCATCTAATCCTAACAATCATATCCTAGGCAACCAGTCCTTCAACATAGGTTAACATCATTTATAATTAAGCACATTAGGATAATTAGATAAGTCCGATAGATGATATAAATTTGAAAACATTCTCCCCCTCAATCAATGACTTATTTTTCTGAAAAGTTTAAAAGCACTGAAGTCATTGATTGAGTTTTCAATTTTTCCGAAAACTCTGAAACTGATTGATTTACAAGCAACTCATTTTCCACCATTTTGTTAAAAACAACAAATATTTTTCTAAAGAATTTTTAGAAGGAAAAATATTTGAGTAGGAACAGCAGTCCTTCGACATACTTTCCTCATTTTGTTATAGGATAAGTGCACGAAATATTTGAAAATTGTTTTAGCGCAGCACTTTCCTTTCTTGAAGAACGGGTTGCTATCAGAAATAATAGCAAGCCATAGTTTTAAGCACGGGTTACAGTCTGAAATAACTGCAAGCCATTGTTTTGAAGAGTGGGTTACAGTCTGAAGTAACTGCAAGCCATATTTTTTAGACATGTTTTGAAAAAGAATATTTACACCTCCTGCTCGAACTTCATCTATGGTCCCGTGCCATTATTGAATGACATTTCTAAGACCGCATATGTTATCGATACCAGAAGACATGTCTTGTGAAAACATATTTTTGGTTTTTTTTTCAAATTTTTCAGATTTTTATGGGTTTTTGAAGATTTTATAATTTTCTATTTTCTTTTTGCTGGTTTTATATTTTTGTATTTGGTTTTTGATAAATATATACAAAGATAGAGAAGATGATATAGTTTAAGAGAATGATGATACGAGTACCGAGATAAGGATATCGAACAGCACGCCGTAGAAGATAGAGTTCGTCATCTCTTAAACTTCCACCACCAAAGCTTTTGAGGCTCCAGAATAGAAGATAGAACATGAGCCTTTAAGAGAAAGAGACTTTAGCAGCTTCCCCCTAAACAGAAAATCCTTTAGCTGAGCAGATTCAAAGCTTTCTTTCAAGCTTCCAATAGCCAGGTGCACAAAGAAGCACACCACTATCATCGATCCCGCTGCTCCATTTTAAGAACGATAATCGAGGATCTCCATTCAGGGTAATATCATCAACAAGAACAGCAACGTATCATCCCACTCTTTAAATTTCTTCTCATATTTCATTACCACTGAAGTCTGAAGCAATTCATTCCAAAAAGTTGTCAAGAGACCACTTCCCCCGTGTAGTTGAAATGATGCAGTCCGTCACTTAGTATAATGCTCAAGAACTCTCCCGAATACACTTCATGAGGGGAATGAAGAACACCTTCCCATGTTCACATTTTTCTTCCCTGATGAACGTGTATGAAGCTCAAGAACCCGAAGTACACCAATATCCAAGAACTCTCCCGAATACACATCATGCCCGGAGAGAAAACACCTCCCCAATGTTTGTGGTAATCAATGGCTTTCTTCCCTGATGATCGTGTATGAAGCTCAAGGACCCGAAGTACACACATTCCCCAAAGAGAGAACAACCGATAACATTGAAGAAGTAGGCCGAATCACTGATTATCTCTGCGGATGACAATCTCTGCAGATGTCAACTCCGGAATAAGTGATTATATCTCTGAATCACTGATTAAGCCCTCAAGTGAGACAGCTGAGCGCCCCCAATGTACACAATTCTCTCTCCCCTGATGATTGCGATAACATCGAGATCATCACACACTTGTGAACCTCTTATATCTTCAGAAACTTTCTCTAACATCACTTCCCCCACATAGTTGGAATAATAACACTAAACGCCTTGATGAGTAAAACCTTGAGTTTCTCTGCGGTCATGACATACGTCTTCCCGGGATATCTTCAATCACTTAGAAGAATTAAGTTCATCAAGTTTACTCGCCATGAGTCAAACCTTGAGTTTCTCTGTGGTAATAACATTTGTCTTCCCGGGATATCTTCAATTAATTAGAAGTATTAAGTTCATCAAGTTTACTCGCGTTTAGGTGCTTGTTTCCTTCCCCCGTGCTGGTTTTGATTCTTCATAATCAGCAACACACTATAAGCCCGTATACTAGAAATCTGTTGAGAGGAACACTTGAAAGTCTTTGTGAGAATCAACTTGCTGAAGAATGTGAGCAAGTCTAATTGGGGATTAAATTCGGCATATCACTCTCCCCCAATTAGTGCTCTCTCCTAAACCGACAATCTGTTTGATAAATGCTTGAATTGAGAAGAAGTCTCTAAATCGTTAAATGCAACTCGTCTTTAGTCTTCTAACATGTAGCAGAAAATGTAGAACCGACTGTAGACTCGACCTTCTTCAAGATTGTCCAGTTGAGGAATAGATAGTTAACATCTTCAACACACCAAAAAAGCATCCCAATTAACTTACATCTTGCAAATCCCCTTAATTAAGATCCCTCCCAATCAAACAAGAACAGAAAGATGTTCATCAAGGAAATCAGCAATCAGCCCGCAACGAACACACGAAATGGTAACACCAAACTATCAATCCCATCAAACAAGAACAGAGAGATTGTTCGGAATCATCATGTTGATGTGTACGTGAAGCATTAACCGGAAGCACTTTGTCGATAATCATATCAGCCTGTGTAAAGATGTCAACCAATGGCTCATAGAAGAAAACTCCATGTGAAGATGACCCAATAAAAAGAAGATCGGTTCTTACATGAGTTTGGAGCCGTTTGACCATTTATTCTCAGAAATCAATCAACCATGCAGTAATTTCACACTTCTTCTCCCCCTCAAGAATTGCATACGGAGTTGCATTCTTGATTAAATAAGTGAAAATCATCTGAATGTTCTATTCACACTTCTCTCCCGCAAAATAAGCACATGATGTCGCCATCTTCATTATAATCGAGCAAGTGGAATGAGAAAACAATCAGTGGTAGCCTGGTTCACTTGATGACTGAAGCGCATGGAAAAAGTATGAAGCATGTGGATGAGAATGGTCATAATAAGAAGATTTCTCTTCTTTAGAAGATAATGCGCACTGAAACGTACACATTTCTTTTCTTTAGAGTACGAGGCATGAACTGTTGTGTTCATACGTCATCATCTCTCTCTTTTCAACTCTCTTAGCAAAACGTGTAATCATCACCATTATCATTCAGTAGGCTCTTTGCAGTGACAGCTGATGGAGATAACCCAATATAATGAATTTGACCCTGAAGTAAACAAACCCGAACTCGTGACTTATACTTGCACATATGTAACAAAGAGCGGTGCCGATTTCCATTAGCATCTCTAAGTACTCTATACTCTTCATCCAACCACCCATCAAGTAATAGACGTACTTTACCTCTTGAAAATCCACAATTGAATGTGACACTGAGCACTACAACGTAACTCCTTAAAGTGATAGTTATTTTGAGATGATAATAGCCCAATTCCCCCAAGTGGTAAAAAGAAAAGGTAAAAGTCACCCAACACTAACTAGATTTCCAAGTCTTCGTTTTTGATAATAAGCTCGAACAAGGATCTTGAAGAATCTTCATCCATCCATCCCCGATACCTTCAGATACTAAGTACACTCGCCCGTGATATTTCACTTCAACTTCAAATAAATAATAGTGAATTAACCCCGTTGTCACATCTTGTTAAACGCTCAAATCTAGCCTCCTTTGATCTTAAAAGTGAACTTTGATAATGGTTTCATCCCGACCATGGTTAAAAGCACGCAACCCCGTAAAACCATGTAATAGCCAAACTGCCATGAAGACAACCCAAACACACACCCAATTCATGAAGTACACCCTTTTATCCCTTCTTAGAAGTAGAAACCGTAGCACCAGCAGAAGATAAGATCCCGAAATTACACTTTCCCTTTCTCCAGGATGATGCCATCAACACGGAATTTTACAATTCTATAGTTTAAACCGAGAAATAGTTTCTTTCGCGGGATTTTACAAAACCAAGAATAAACCGTAAGATAGACCGGAAATGCACTTTACTATTACCAGGATGTTTCCATTGTCACGGGATTTTACAAGTCTATGATTTAAACCGAGAAATAGATTCTTTCGCGGGATTTTACAAAATCAAGACAAAACCGTAAACAATGTCAGCTTGAATGTGTTATGACAACTTTGGTTTCGGTGAATATCTGTTTTAGGGGAACATGCAGCGGTTCTTCAGCGGTTCATAATCCAACATCAACAATATTAACAACCATCTAATAAATACTTTGGTAAATACCTCATTTACGCATTTTGTCGGCAATTGCAGTGACAACATGGTGAAGTAAACCCGATATGCCAAACTTGATCATGAAGTAGAATTCCCCAGATTTGTTACTTAAACTTGTACTAATCCCCGTGAAAAAGAAACGGTGTACCCAATGTACAAAATCTCTTGACATATCCTCAACTGCGTGAGACACCGAAGTGATGGTTATGTTGTGGGTTAAGCGAGAAAGAATCACAAAAGTAACTAAATAGCCAAGTCTTTATCACCCTCTATAAATGCCCAAACAAGTCATCTTCGCAAAAAGGTAGAAAGAAAGAAGACGAAATAAGTAAACGCGCCCGTAAAATCTCACTTCAAATCCAAATAAGACATATCGAACACAAACAACCCCCTTAGTCAACTTTGTTCAAATGACCAATTCAAGCCGAGACATAATATACTCCATGAAAATGTATAAACCAAGGTAGCAAATCGCATAATACAACGAATCACATCATCAAATCTTATATCTCATCAAATCATATTATCAGAATTCATGATCAAATCTCATCATCTCAACACTCATCGTCAAATCTCTTCAACAGTTGTCATCCCCAAATCGCAGGTCTCAAATTACAAATCACAGCCCAAGTATATCTGATTCATAAGGTTCATTAATCATCTCAAATTAAAGCCCAAATCTCTTAATAAGTGTAAACTGCCCATGAGTAGAATACCACTTGAGACTCGATCCATATCCGTTTAATAAGACAAATTAGACCCAAAAAAATTAGACCACATAAACGCTTAAGAAACCAATTCCATTCACGAGAAGAACTAGATTGTGAGTTTTACACCTCATTTAACCAATCCAAAGTTCCATAGATGCTCACAATTCATTTGTTAGTGTCAAGTCTGATTAAGGTCCATTATACATTCATTTCGGCGAATTTACTATTTACACCACGGCCCAAGTTTATTACCCAATATCCATCATACCCAACTTAGCCCAAACATCAAACGAGTAGATAGGGCCTGTTAGATCAAGCGGATGCCCTAAACTTTCGGTGGTATAAAATACTTACCATAACCTTATCATGCCTTAATATCACTCAACTAACCTAACCCTAAAAATCCTCCAACAAATGATCCGCCTCTCTCTTCTCATCTCACAAACTCAGACGCCTCACATTCAAAACATTCTCACAAAATCCAACCCTAATCTCATTCCAGTCCGCCCCATCACATTAATCTGCTCCAGAACTATCAAGCCAAGTTGGCCATGTAAGTGATAACACGACACATCTTGCCACAAGGATGGCTTAGGATGTTGTTAGTACCACAGGGATGGCTTGGGTTATGTTTTGGCTTCAAGATCATTCATTTGGAAACAGGTAGGTTTAATTTCTCAAGTTTTGATAATGTTGTTGTTTAAACGAACCAAGATAGAGGATATAACAAACTTGTTATCATCCTTATCTTTTAGTTTCGTACAAGTAATAGAGGTTTTGATGAATAACGAACTTTTAAAACCATAGATTGAGGTCGTGTAAATATTAACCGAACCAAAGAAAAAGAGATAACACATTTGTTGTCTCGTTTTTCTGATGTGTCGGATATATCTAACAAAGATTGGTGATGAAAAGCTCGTTAGAAAGACCTACAAGGTTCTTGATATGTATACTAACGAGTGAACCTGAGATCTTGATCATTACTTCATAGTAGGTGTGATTCGAATGTTGGATGTGTATACCTCATATTCGGATATGAAGGATATAAAATGTAGATTTGAGTCATGATGTTGTATTTGGTTTGTGATCTTTGTTGAATGATGTTTTAATTACTGAAGTCATGAGTGATTGTATTTGGTTTTGTTGTGGTATGAGGTCGTGGTTAGTGATGATTCTTCTTCTTCATTTCTATCTAATTGTCAAGTCGCTATGTTATAACCAAGTCGCTACTCTTTTTATTTTCAAACACAAGTCGCTAGCTTCTTTTTCCAAAGCAAGTCGCTACGACTTGTTAAATAACAAGTCGCTAGGTCAAATGTTTTTTCCAAGTCGCTGCCATTTTCAAAACATACAAGTCGCTATTGAAAGCTTTAGTCAAATCGCTACCCTTTAAAAATCACAACTCGCTTCCATATTCCATGAATCTAGACAACTTGTAGATACAAGTCGCCACCAGTTAAAACTGTATTTTTATAAAACAAGTCGCTAGATAGAATTTGACCAAGTCGCTATGAAGAGTAACCCTAGAAAAAAAACTGAAGATTGCATCTGTTTTGACCCATTTGTTCATAAGATGAATCAGGACAATAAAAAGGACAAGTTGCTAGTAGAAATAAAGGTACAAAAACGCTTCCAGAAACCAATGAATCTGGACATATTCAATATTGACCATTTGACCTTCAATTCACAACTCGCTAACAGAAACATATGAGACAAAAGGACAAATGTTTTGACAACAAAGCATAATCTGAAACAGATAAAACCAAAGCTGTAAAAATCTGTTAAACGCAAATTTTGACCATGACAAGTGAAAAACCAGTGACAATAACAGCAAACAGCAACTCGCAACAATCAGACAACACAACTAAACCGCATGAAAAACCACATAACACCATGAGTCGAACACGAGAATCAACACAAACATCATAACCTTGGCTCTGGTACCATTTGTAGGATCATAATATTATTATGTTGATGATTCGGGTGGTCTTGGATGATCAAAATACATGATTGCCATATTTAGAGAGAGAAAGATAGAGAGGGTGTTCTTGCTAGAGACTTGGTTCACAAAAATATGGAAGGTTAGATTATGAGAAGCCCCACCCCTTCCATGGATGGAAGGGGTATTTATACTTACAACTTATACGTCCTCCTGTCGGACTGTGGATCAGGCATACAGTGGGTAAAGACCCGTCCTTCCTCCACGGTGTTACACTAAACTAAACTATGCTACAAACTAATTAATTTACTACTAAATAACGTAACAAACTACAAGTCTACGAGCTAACTTATGCTAGACTATAATTGGGGTGACCGACACTTTAACATGGAATTTCCAATTGCTAACATTTTCGGTCCAATAAGGGCCCATTCGAATTGCTTATTTTGATTAAGTGATTTTCGGCTAATTTTAGTGCTTAATTTATCGGCTTGACTTGGTCTTATTGAGTTCGACTCATTTTAGTATGTATTGCTTATTTTCGAATTATATGGCTTATTGGTCCAATGAAAGCTTATAGATTGCTTATCGGATTATTAATTGGTTTCGACTTACTCTTGAACTTATTATATTAACTTAATAATTGACATATTCGTTTAGCTTATTTTTGAACTTATTAAGATGGTTAACTAGGAAAATTTGCAACATTTGAGATTTTTGCGAAACAAATAAATATAATCGGGTCATGCCTGATTTTCTTCCAAAATCTGTACAGTATTCTTATCAAGACCCGACTAAGAGACGAAAAACTAAATACATTTATGTACATACCCACACTTTAACATATCCACTAACACTTATATTTATATATATACTTATATATAAATATATTTTTAAGTTTTAAATAATGTTATTCTTATATTCCGAAGACGTCTAATACTTACTTTGTGATTATTTTCCGTACATAGTCTTTTGGTTATTTTCGAACCGGAGACTCATTCGTCATATATATATATATATATATATATATATATATATATATATATATATATATATATATATATATATATATATATATATATATATATATATATATATATATATATATATATATATATATATATATATATATATATATATATATATATACTAGTTTTCGAAGCCCGCCCAATGGGCAGGAATGACTTATAATTATTTGTTTGTTATTCATTGTGAATTAAAAAACTTTATTTAGAATTGTTTTAAAAAAAACCTTTAAATATTTTTGTTTTTGTTTTGATTTTTTAGTTTTTTAAAATTTTGTTTTGTTAATATTTATAAATAATGTTATTGGTTGTGTCTATGTAAATTATAGGAACGTAATGAAAGAATTATAGTTAGTGTATGTTCGTATTTGGTTTTATATGTTAATTATTAATATGTAACATAAACCATCTGCTGATGCAGTGAGACCTCTTACGTTGTATTTTTCCATGCCAACACTCCATAGAAGTCCAATTAAGCTCCGTTTCTTCATTTGTCAACCCAAGATATAGTTGCCCTTTCCTTTCGGCATCCAATCATCATATTATGTGGGATCCGGATCGGGAACATTCTTATATACCAATATACCTGCATACGTTAGTGGACACACATACAGATATATGGTGGTCGACATCACCCAAACAACAATCGACTAATAAAAGTCTAACCAACATATCAATCAGATCATATAAGATATGGGAATAATGTGTTTATCAAACTCTAATCATCTAATCCTAACAATCATATCCTAGGCACCTAGTCCTTCAACATAGGTTAACATCATTTATAATTAAGCACATTAGGATAATTAGATAAGTCCGATAGATGATATAAATTTGAAAACATTCTCCCCCTCAATCAATGACTTATTTTTCTGAAAAGTTTAAAAGCGCTGAAGTCATTGATTGAGTTTTCAATTTTTCCGAAAACTCTGAAACTGATTTATTTTAAATATGTTGAATTGTATAATTGTAATATATAGTGTAGTGTATGTTTGTATTTGTTTTTATATATAAATTATAAGTATGTAACATAAACGGTTGATTTTAAATATGTTGAATAACATTTAAAATATAAACAACTTAAAAATTTATCATGTATAAGCGTGTTAGTAAAGTAATTTTAACTAAACCTTCTTATATAGTTAATGTGAAGCTTTTGAGACTTGTTTAAAAAACATTGTTAGTTTGTTTGTTTTGTTTTTTTAAAATAAGATAACTGTCATAAGTATAAATATGATGTACAAAAAGGATTTTGTATGTTGTTTATAAACGTATTGTTCGGAGACTTAAAACAATATATTGAGATACAAATGACAAACACATGTCGTTAGAAAATACGACATGCATATTACGAAACTTGTATAATACCTATCATGTAAAACTATAACATAAACACATGTATATGATACGAAACTTGTAAAATTCACGTTTACGATATTTTACGAATGAGTAGATGGAATTTTATTATATTTGTATATTACCTATCATTTTGTAAGTTAGAAAATGGCACTCAATTTTAAAAGATGTATTTGTTTTATGTGTGTATGTTTTTAAATAATTGTACATAATACATAAAAGAAAATATATTACTGCTATCAATGCATATCATCATTGCTAAAAGAAGTTGATATTAGTGTATAGAAAGATTATCGGTATGATTTTTCTGTCTATTATATATATTGTCTTTTGGTTTACTCTCTTCAACCCACCTACTCTATCTTCTCGAAGAAGCCATCAAGAACAGGTTAGTTTTGGTTTTATGGTATCACATATGTTTGTTTTTTTTAAAATTTTTCCTTGTTTTTGATAAAGTACTTTTACTTGATCTATGAATCTTTGAATAATTATAGCATTGTTAGAATGATTATTAAGATGATCTTGAATCTTTGATATATCTTCCGATGTTGAGTGCATGTGTAGTAGAGCAGTAAAGTTAAAGAAGTTAGTTATTATATTCGTGGATACTCATCAAGAAACATTGTTTTTTGGTAATAATAGGGACGATCAATTGGTGAGTTATGATATTTGGTTAAATGAAGATGTATATTGAATTTTGTAATATGACTGATGATTTTTTCATTTAGATTATGATTTGTTTTTAACAACTTTGTTATTCTAGTATATGATTTTAGTTGAAGGAATAGTTATTTTTAATGAAGATCAATTAGTGGCGAGATTACATTTGTTATTAGTATCATCAGATGATGAAACATGTTGTATGATTTAATGATTATGTTAATGATGGTAGACGTTTCATATGGTTAAAATCCAGTAAAAGTGAACTGTTATTGCTAGTTAGTTTTTGTCGAAATAAAACGATTTTAGTCTTTAGAGGATATAAGTTATAAATTGATTTAACTTAGTTATTGATAAAGGTAAAAGGCATTAATTCGTTGATCCGATGAAAGGAAGACAGATAATGTATCATAGGATATTGGCGTATATATTTTGTAAAGGACTTTGGAGTATTATATTGGTTTGAAAGTTGTGTTTCATGTAGAAAAGGTAAAACCCCGTTATCTAGAATTAGCTGAATAGTACTTGTGTTTGTAGCTTTGTAACATAAATTAATACATAAATAGTTTTTTGGATTTAAAGGGAGATGTTTGGAAATAACATTGTTGTATAAGATGGGTAATTGAAGCATGCTTGTAGTATAACATTGTAGTTTTTGAAAACTTGAGAGTTTGTTCTAATAGACGTTTGTTTTTTGATGAAATAGAATGACGACTCAATTTATCGTGCCGGCAAACACACGAAACTTTAGAACTCTGCAGGTATTTTTTAGCCATTGTTAGTTATAATATATATATGTTACTAAATTTTCCAATACAGATATCACGAAAGTTGAAATTAATTTACGTAGTGCGTTGTTGAATGCAGATTCTACCAAGTGTCTTTACGGATGAGCTGTACACAGGCAGTCCATGGCTGTATTTAATTCACAACAAATGTACGATGCACAAAGTATGGATCAAGAAAGTTCCCGATAATCTTTATGCACTATATTCGGACGAATGGAAGCAATTTGTTGATGAGAGTCGTTACCGGAACGTGGCAATACTACATTTCAGACGTCAAGGAGAAGACATGTACTATGTAACTGCGTATGATAATGCTGGTGCTGAAATTGGTAGATATAAGAATGATGATGTAGGAACTCGTAAAAGGCGCTGCTTTGGTATGTTGGAAAGGCTTGACCAGTCAGATGTAAGTAATTTGTCCTTAATTTATTTATGGTCATACTTTAATTGATATTCGATATGATATGTTTAACACATATTTACTTTGTTATGTAGTTGCTTCCTCAGCAATTTCTGCCTCAAATTAAGAGAGTAAGAGTTATGGTGAGCGGCCGGCTGGCTGCGACCGTCACACAGAATCGCATTGCTCTTCCTGGTAACACACACGGACATGTTTTTAGTGGAGTTGGATGGGATTTGCTGGTTTTTTTGGAAGGAGTGAAGGTTGGATCGCGTATGGTGTTCACTGAAATTGAAGAAGCTACTGTCTCGATGATTTCATTTTCTGACGATGGTTTAGGAATGCGGTTGGAGAACATACCATGTGTGATTTTGAACGACGAAAAACCGTTCAAAAAAAGCTCCATTGACAAAGGTATGTTATTAGATTGTAATTCTCAAGAACATGTGTTTTGCTGTTATTTTTAGATTGATAATAATATAGTCGCATCTTTTAATGTCATTGCAATCTACGAAATGTAGATCGTCGTATGAAACATAAATGTGATTGGTTTAATCACTCTGATCATGATGATGAGGAAGACTGCTTTTATCAAGATGTTGTGGTTTACGTAACTGGCAGAGGTCGCCTGGTAAGTGTTTGTTATATTTAATGCGAGAATGTTTTACGTTTGCAACATACAGTTTTGTGTTTCTTTTTGGATTGTGCATTTACTTATGTTTTGTATACGGAAATAATTTGTTGAATGCAGACAATACCATGGGATTTTGATGGGCCTTATGAAATGTATAAGTACCACAATGCAGTTCTGATTCACCATGATGAACCTTTCTATGTGAATGTGGATTGGGAGAAACATAAAGATAGGCCTGACAGTAAGAATCATGTGACTATCAAGACTAATTGGAAGGATGTTGAGAAGAGGTGCGAGTGAGACAAAGACAAGACTGTAAGGTTCAAACTTATGAGGATGGTGAAGGATGAAAAGCAAACTGTGGATGTACGAAAGCCGGTGATGATTCCATTGTTCCATATGTGTTAGAAGAAGATGGTTTGGATGGTTTAATGTATTTTGGTACCGTATCAGACGAAACCGTTAGTATGTTGGATTGGAACATATTTTATGTTTTGGTTTATTTGCTGGTGTGGGCTTAATTTCTGTGTGGTTGTGTCTGTCATGATAGTCTTTTGAGGAATGCTACCTGATAAGGTGGTTATAAGTTAATGTGTCTTATGTATGTGTAATTAAAATTTAAACTATGGTTTAAAATTGCCACAGACATTAGTTCTATGTATTTGGATGGTCTATATCGGATGTTATTTGTCTCTTTTTGCATCATCGAAAGCGGTATACACGATGAAATATGTATTGCTAAGTTGACACCTGACACACTGAAACATGAGTAAATTTGGTATTCAGATTTTGAGATTAAAATATTAAGATTCAATAGCTAATGAATTGAAGTGAATGCAGGTTGTTCAGGTGGCGGAGCAAGCATTTTTTTGACCCTATTATTACATTTGTTTAAATAATGAAGGCGTTTAGTTCGTATAATGAATTTTATTAGTTGCACAAAAATGTAAAGCTTGAATAAAGGATTAGGAGGTTGGGTAGTAAAAGTTTTTTTTGAATTTTGTATAAGTCTAATTTCATTTGGCTGCTTTTCTTGTAGTATTTTTTTTTGATTTGTGCAAAGTGACGTTCACATAAAAGAGAAACCAAAATTCACCCATTGTTTATGTAAAATGATGGATTGTTAGTAAGACGTCGTATATAATTTTAGATTCGTTAATGAATGGACGGTTGTTTGTAAAGTTTAGATAATGAAAATGTATTAATGTCCTAGATCAATGGACTTAAATTCTAAACAAAGCTTCTTTGTACACAACATTAGTAGTTGATTTTGCGTACTTCCCTTCTTCATCACAACATAAAATCTTCAATCCTTGTCTGCTTTTGACCCTTGAAACAGCTACGTACAGTTGGCCGTGAGAAAAAACCGGGCGTTGTAGAAACAATCCAACTTGTCTTAATGTTTGTCCTTGAATTTTGTTTATGGTCATTGCAAAACACAATGCGACCGGGAATTGTCTACGATTTAATTTAAATGGCATCTTATTATCAGAAGGGCTTAACACCATCCTTGGGATTGCGCATATTGTACCTCATTACCGCCTGATATAATCTTGGCTTCTATTATGTTGACGCCAATCCTCAGTACTTGAAGCCTTGTTCCGTTGCATAATCCTGCCGTTTGATCTATGTTTCTCATGCACATAACTGGAGCTCCTATTTTAAATGTTATAGAATGGTGTGGAAGGCCTGGAATTCGAATGCTATTTAGGAACTCAGTTGTGTAAAGTGACTCGTTAAAGTTCGCATCCATATCGATAATACCAACTGAGTCGTAGCTGTCGTATGTCTTTGATTCTCCTGGTAGTTTTTGTAGCATTTGATCGTTGATCATATCCACAAGCTCATGAGTCGGTGCGAGGATTGCTTTTTCTTGGAAGAATTTTGGTCTGTAGAGGTTTTGGACCAAATCCGGGTATGTTTGTTCGATAATTGTAGTGATATGGTCGTCGGAATCTGGTATCAACATATCATTAGGGAATTCAACCTTAGCTTCTCCGTCGTTCTTTCCACCGACTGTCCCATTTCCTATGCTTAATATCCAATCCGCAAAGTCTTGTATTTCTTTTCTCTCAGAGTTACTTGATCCTGTTCCAAGCCTGATGTTTATAGTCAGCCGCATGACTTTGCAATGTTGCCACAGATATGAAGCGTTGATCGACGCATGTATGACGTCATGTCGGCTGCCGTTTGTAACCACTGGTAATATTTGGCGGATGTCTCCGCCAAATAGAACCACTTTACCTCCAAATACTTTATCTGATTGTTCGAATGTGGACGTCCGGCATATGTCTCTTAGTGTCCTATCGAATGCCTCATAACAGTGTTTGTGTGTCATAGGAGCCTCATCCCATATTATCAGTTTACACATTCTTAGCAATTCGGCTAGGTCGTTGTCCGCTGGAATATGACATATTGAATCTTCCACTACGTTTATAGGGATTGCGAATCGAGAATGTGCGGTCCTTCCACCTTCTAACAAAAGTGATGCGATGCCGCTTGATGCAACGTTAATGACTATTTCGCCTTTTGATCTTAATGCGGCAGATAATGTTTTGTATAGGTATGTTTTACCGGTCCCACCATATCCGTATACAAAGTACATTCCTCCTTCTTCATGGGTAACAGCGTCCATTACTGTTCGGTATATGTTTTTTTGTTCGTGTGTCAATGTCTTGTAAAGCGTTCCGTGCTGTATTCTCAATTCGTCTTTGTTGTATTTCAATTCATCAAACACAAATCTGTTGTAGTTGCCCATTGTTAACATCTCGTTAGGGTATGGCATGTTTGGTATATTTCCTAAGCTTTTGTTGTTACAAAGTAGCATGTGCTCAATATATGTTAGACATATATTCTTCCTCTCAATGTCTGTAAGCTCCAAGTCTGCAAATGGAAATAAATGGGTTAGTTATGTAAATTCTGTTTATTTTAATTTATTTATTCAACTTATTTCTGCATGTTACAGACTATATCAATTTGCATTGCACTTAGAAGATAGGAAATCATTTCACCTATTTTTTACCACCATTATATTTTCTTTTAATTAAAACAAAGTTTTGTTTTATGTTTCTCATAAATCATTAATCACCTACCTAACTTTTTCTCCGAGCGATTATCCGGCTATCAATCAAGGTATTTTGCGATTATTTTCCTAACCCGTTATAATCAGTAATGTTTTTGGATTGATACACTTATACTGTTGTTGGTTGAGTAGTATATTTTAATTTCGTAAACGATTCGTTGCTTTCCTTTTCCAGTTTGAATAGTGCTTGTTAGTTAAGTTTAAAAAAAAAATTATAGGTGCGCTATTATGTTTACAAATTATTTGTTATTTGATTGTTATGTTGCATTGTTGTTTGTTTTTGTATTTTAAAAATGCCTAATTTTTTTAATTGTTAAAATTGTGCTTGTTTTTGCGGGTGTTGTTTATGATTTGGTTTTATTGGGTGGAAAGTGTTTGATATAATAATGTTTTTAATACAAATAGTTTCTTTTGTTTTGATGTTGTACTATGTCGTGGGTGTTGGTAATTTAAGTGTTTTTTGTTTTAGTATGGTTTTCTTTGAATATGCTTTTTGAACATATTAATATTTTTGGTCAATTGATTTTATGTTTTTTTGGTGTTTGTGGTTATGTAGTTTTGTGTTTGTCACTTGTTTTGTGAAGATGATGTGATCATTGTTTGTATCATTTACTTTAGAATCTTAAGTAGTGTCCTGTTGTACATGTTTGATATTTAGTTTGAGTTGTTATTTGACTTTTTTTTTTGTGTTTTTGTGTAATATGATATATGAATTGGAACAGTCATTTTGGTTTTATACTTTCGACAAACTTGTCGTTAGCTATTCTGCAATATTGATAGGTGAATGATGTTTTGAAGTTTTTATAGTTGTGAACACGTGTTGTTATTGTACATGTTTTTTAAACGATTATGTAATTTGATGTAATATGGGAATAATTAGTTTGTTTAGTTGTTGTTTAAGTTATGGGATTTGATATGCATTTCGTCTTGAATACGAATGTCAATGGATAAAGTGGTGTTTGTGTTTAGAGATTCATATTTGTAAGTACATGTATGAGGTATTTGTTGTTGTGTTTAGATAAGCATAATGGTGAGAAGACACATTTTAATAAGTCACCTGTTAAACGCTGTGTATAAAGTTGATGTTAAAAATGTTGCTTAAATTGAAATTACAGATTTTTTATGAGTTTGTTTGTTTATGATTAATTGTAAATATTTGGTTGTTGTAAAGTGATTTTTACGTCTTGTTACTTTTGTTGTATCACGTTTTGTTATGTTGGTTTAACTTTTTTGTTTTCAAATTGATAGGAAAATGGCCATTGAGTTTGTTGCAATGCTGGATGTTTTTACTTTTCCTGATTCTCAGGTATTAACTTTTTTATTAGCACGTTGGGATTGATTATGGTATGCTCTTGTATGTTTAATAATTTGATTAATATACGTGGTTTTTTGTTTTGCAGGTCCTTCCGTTTGTTTATAATTCTGAGGCTTATAATGGTAGTGACCACGTTTATATTGTCAGCTCGGATGGTTATCGTTTCAGAGTGATGTTGAAGAAACCACGTTATGGGCAATGGTACCTGTGTGGCGAAAAATGGAGGGAGTTTTGCAACCGATACCTTGATGAGGAGGTTGAAGTTTTACACTTTGTCGAGGAAGGGAACGATTGCTTTTAAGTGACTGGCTACTATGCCAACGGCAAAGAAGCTTTTGGTTATGAAGGGCCGTTTGCTTCGTTTAATAGGTTTAAGATTACTGTGTTGCCGTACCCGCACGTGCTTCAGGTGTAGTAGTTTAATGCTATATGTTTTTTTTTTAATTTTTTAAAACATAATGTTTTTGTATGTTGTTGTGTCTTAAAATTATAGGATTTTGATTAACGTTTGTTTTTTTGGGCGTTTTCAGACAATCCCGGGTGAGCTCATGTTGGGTTTAGGAGAGGAGGATGAAATAAGAGTTGCTGTAAATGGTGTTTCTTTTGGGTGTAATGTGCGACGTCAACCCGGAAGTACTGACTATCAGTTGGTTGCTGATTCATTTAACGCGATGATCGAAGCAGTAGGACTTGAACCCGGGACATTATGTGTGCTGACAAAGAACAGGGGACGGAGATTCTGGTTTGATGCTTTCAGTGACGATGGGAGTATTATTACTGACCCTGTTTTCAAAGGAGCAGCCACGTTAAGAAGGCAGCAGCTTCAGTTGACGGGTGATGGAAGGCGTAAGTTGAGTTGGTTATATATTTTTGAGACAAATGTTTTTATAGTTGTTTGTGTAATTTTTTTAGGATGTAGTGCTTATACATTTGTTTTTTGTAGATGATGATAGGATGAAACACGTGTGCTACTGGCCGTTCCACATGGATCATTTTGGAGAAGGTCACAGGAGCTTTTATAAGAGTTACACGCATATTCAAGCGAAAAGCAGATTGGTATGTGTGGGTTTTACTTTTCGATGAAATTTTTATGTTTTAAAATCTGTGGCATCCGTATTGGTTTTAACTGTAATTTTTCCCAGGCCATTCCTGCGTCATTCCAAGTGAACAACCCTATGCACATTTACAATAGGACTTTGATCATACATCAGGAATACAAGGACGAATTCCGAGTACGTATGGATTTTCACCGGGAAAATCCTACCAGGACTAACCATGTAAATGTGTATGGGAGTTGGAAGCTGTTAGCGGAGTCATGTCGGTTCCCGTACTTGAAGCTGATCAGGTTTAAGTATGTTGGGAATGGTTATACGGTGGATGCTCCAGAAGGTGAAAACCCTGAATATCCGATCTTCCATATCTGCTGAATGACAGAGTCCTTGTCGTTGGTGTTAAGGCTGGAAGACGTAGAAAGTATTTTGCGTTTTGGTTGTTGGGTGAAAGTTGTTGTCGTATGGTTTAGTTGTTTAAGTGTGTGGTAGAATATTTCAGAAAGGGGTAGATATGTATTTGAATATTTGCTTATGTATTAATGTTTAAACAGTCTGTTTGGATGTATGTTACTGTTTGTAGGTTGTGTAATATGTAAGTATGGATGTGAATTTGGAAGTCTATGTTCCTGGTTTTGTAAGATATTGTAATGGTATATTATTATGACGTGTTATTCTATTTTGTGTTTGTATGGCTTATTTATTTATTTTTTTGCATTTTCCAGATTATTTTCCCCTAGACGGCGTGTTTTTAAAAATGGTAGTGCATCAGATGTTTGATATTCGAAAGTTGTTTGTTCGTTGGTTATCGTATTATGTATGTGTCTCTTGATATGTACAGGGTTTGTTTTTTTATGCGGAAGAGTTGGTTTTTGCATATACAGTTTTCAGTTCTCGAGGTTCAGGTTGGTTTTGTTTGTGTCGTATATTTTATTAGTGTGTGTTAGTATTGTTTTTTTTACAATTGTATTTTTGACTTTTATTCTTTATGTTCAGGGAATTGAAGAATGAGGTCGTCTATGTAGTGTGTCGTTCAGATGACTAAATTATCCAGTAAGCTGGGATTATCTTTCGGGACGTATTATATGCTGGATGCGTTTGCATTTACGTGTAAGTATTATCTTTGTTTTTTCATATTTTTGAATGAATTAGTACTTGAATGTTAGCCATTTCTTTTTTTGCATTTGTATGTGTTATCCCTTTTTAGATTTGGTTGGTAAAAGGCATAAGTAGTGTTTTGGTGATGTTGGTGCAGAGTGTTAATGTTAAGATGTATTTGTTTTGGTTAATTTTAAGTATAAGGTCGTGATTGTTCTCATACCTGTGTTATTCCTTTTCTTTTTTATTGAATTAGTATTTGAATGTTAGCCATTTCTTTTTTTGCATTTGTATCTGTTATCCCTTTTTAGATTTGGTTGGTAAAAGATAAAAGTAGTGTTTTTGTGATGTTGGTGCGGAGTGTTAAGGTTAAGATGTATTTGTTTTGGTTATTTATAAGTAGAAGGTCGTGATTGTTGTCATACCTGGGTCATTCCTTTTCTTTCGCTCGATATATATAACGTCTTCTGCCATTTTTGCCCATGTTTTTTCGTAAACAATCTCGGGCCTAGACATGTTGTCCGTCATAAGTAGCATCACATAAAAAGATCGCAAGTAATTTCCTGTACCCCAATGGCTTGCTTCCAACAAACCGTCTATATATTCCTTGTCATCTTCCAACAGACCGCGTGCTTGACAGGCCTCTTTATATGTTGGGTAAACAACACCATCGTACTCCTTAAAATCCTTCCAATATGTTGCTCCCCGTAATTTGTTGAGCAATACTCTTAAGTAGAACATTTCTCCGAAAGAAGGTGGTACATGATGTACGCGTCCAATACACGTGCCTTTTTGCCTTGGAACCCAGATCCTTTCTTCTTGCTTCCATACATAATGTTCTGGAAACTCATGGTAAAGAAGTTTCTGGGCTTTTGTGTCGCTTTTGTTTCGTTCCATCCACGTGACAAACTTTGTTTCATTCACGGAAGCCTTTTCCAATGCAAAATCAATGCTTTCTGTTGCCTCAAATATAACAGATTGCTCTCTTTATAAGTGAAACGGTAATCTTTCTACAGGTGGGAACCTGTAGTGTATGTCAAACCCGTAGATCCTCCACGCTGCTTCGCACGCCGACAGATATCTGCAGTCGTAATAATCTTTGATTTCATCAACATCTTCATCTTCAAGTGCCATTGTTGCTCTGTCCGGTCCCTTGTTAATATATTTGAATAGATATTTTATGGAACCTACTTGGTTGCACCACTCTACATTAATATGTGATAGAAAACGTCGTAGTAACCCTGGATTGTACGGTACAACATATCCGTTATGCAAATAGATTCCGCTTTTTTTTATTGTCGTACTGTCATTTCTTCTTTTATAAATTGCATATCCAGACTCATCAATGAAGGTTTTATCGTTAAACTCCTTTGGGAATTTTTTGGTGCATTTGTTTTTTACTGTGCACGGACAAGTGGGTCTATCTGGACCACATGGCCCGTGGATCATGTGTTCGGTAACAATTTTATAAAGTTCTGGATCTTCATTTTTGTCCGGTATCTCAGATGAAATAAACCGATCGATGTGTGCTGGATATTTAATTTTGTATTCTTCTTCCAGAAATAACAAAATGTGAGCATGAGGGAGTCATCTCTTTTGAAATTCAATGGTGTAGACAACTGCGTGAATAACATAATGTCAGTAATAGTTTTGAAATTCGCTGGTGTAGATAGCTGCGGGAATAACACAATTTCACTGATAGTAGATAATGTAGCATTAATTACATTGTTTGTTTGTTTTTTTTAAGAAAGTTTATAAATGTAATAACCTGCTTTGAGCCGACCGAAGTAATGTTTGTCTTTGAATTCTCTCATCATGGTGTCTAGCTTTTGCTTAAAAACACGTGTTATGACATCCGACCTGTCTTCAGATTTCAATCCTTTTTCAGCAAGAAAACGTTCAATCTCCGGCCAATTTGGGTTGCATGTGAATGTTATGAAGAGATCCGGATATCCATAAACCTTGCAAATTGTCATTGCGTCTAGGAGATTCTGCATCATATATCTTGGGCTTCCTGTGAAAGATGATGGCAACACAACTTTTTTCCCTCTCAATTTAACTCCAGAGTTTTCATCTTTGGATAATTTTGCTAATTTGGAGTATGTTTCGCACCTTAGATCTTTTTGCTGGTTTTTGATGTATGATATCCTTTCAGATTCAACCATCGTGTATGTGTCTACAATAAACTGTTGACATAGCATGCGTGCATTCAGAACCATTGAGAAAGTACCTGGTCTTTCTTGCAATCGGTATGCAAAATATTCCTTCATTGTAACTCTGGGTTATTTGTTTGTTGTTGTTCTGTCAGTGATACCAAAGTGGTATATGTCTGTTCGGTAACCATCTTCAGCGTACGGAAACAACAATGGGTATTGGAGTGCAAGATACGATGGATGTAGCTCACTTATTCATTTCAGCTCGCCTTCTTTCATGTGCAAGATGATGTCTCTTTGATTTGTTGAAAAGTCAAAATCTCCTACAATTAGTGCCGCCACCTCCGTAGCTCTTGGAAGATTATAATTTCTTCCGTCACGCTCTCTAGTGCCAATAAGTCGTAATTTGAAGTTATTTTGTTCAGTTGTTTTTTGGAAACGTTCGCCAGCCATGCGAAAATGACCAACCAATGGGTTAATTCCGTCTAGCATGTCTCGTAAATCAACTGTTAGTTGGTGGTCCAGCATATGGTTGGTTGAGGAAGTTTCTTCGTATTTGCTATAATTGACATTTAAAATAACGCTAATATAATAAGATTTTAATTTAACGATATATTTTTTTTTTATTTTAAATATGTATGAAATAATTGTATACGAAAACATGTTCAACCATTCTTACATACCTGACACCGTTAATCCTATGTTGTATCTCATTTTCTGGATCTTAAATATATTGTTGGGCAAACGTTGGTGGTTTTCCTTCCTTAGGTAACAAAGTACCTATTTGATGGTAATTTTTCCCTTGTATCCTATAGCAATATGGTCCACAACCATCAGTCACTGACATGTCTTGTTTTGCACCCATAGAGGTGAATGAAAACATTGCGTTATATCGCCGGATATTCTCAATGAATGTTGCGCTTTTTGGATGTTCACCGTTAAGAAGATCCATCAACAATTTCGGTGGTGTCTGCACTTCCTCTCCTAATGTTACTTTTCCTCTGCTACAACATAGCGAATATGAATCCGCTTTTAAATGTGTGTTGCCTATCATACTCTCAGCGTGCCATAATAGTGCGCTACATGATGCACAACGGAAAGTTGCATCTCCGTGATCTATGTAATCTGACAATAAGAGTTACTCAAACAATAAATATTAATATCAAATATGTGTAAATAATGTTAAGATGTGTTTTCCAATTAAAAATATAGTCTTTCTACCGTTAGAAATTCCAGCAAATGAATCTTTTTGTATGATACGTTCACTATTTATGTTTGTTCCACTCAACACTTGATCATGAGTTGTTTTTTGTCTTACAACTTTGGTTTTGTCTTTTAGTCTTTGTGACTTGCGCTTCGACGAATATCTAACCGGTTGCTCATCTTCTTGATACGTTGATGTTTGAATTGTTCCTGCACATTAAAAGGTTTTTTAATTTACTTATTTTTTTTAAAAAATTTATAATTGTTTGTGGATAGTTTTACATATTATAAACCTGATTGGGCTTTGTTTTTGGGTGGCCGTCCCCTTGGTCGAGGTGTTGCAGTGTCTTGTTCGTTTGTTGTACCTGCATATGTTGGTGACTCTTAATAACAATATAGAATATTGTTAAATTTATTTGATGTTATTAAAAGTTGAAATTTACTTACCTGTTCTTGTCTTTTTCGTTGGAGGCGTGTCCATGGTAACAGGAAGTAAGACATCGTTGTTACCTGACATAATTATAATGGATTAATTTGTTACCATATATTACTTGTCAAAGTACATGGAATAATTAAATTGTGAATATTTTTATGTTTGTTTACTTACTTGCAGGAGCAGAGTATGATGTATGTTTGTTAACCTTTCTCCCTGCTCTACGAATAAGACATCGTTGTTACCTGACATAATTATAATGGATTAATTTGTTACCATATATTACTTGTCAAAGTACATGGAATAATTAAATTGTGAATATTTTTATGTTTGTTTACTTACTTGCAGGAGCAGAGTATGATGTATGTTTGCTAACCTTTCTCCCTGCTCTACGAATTAGTAGATTTTTACTGTCAACTGTTATATTTGAGCATTTAGTTTCTATAATTTGTGTAGTTTTGTAAATAGATATATTTATTTTCCATTATCAGTGTACCTGGTTGGTTTGGATATTTTGAAGGCTGTAGCGTTGGAAGTATTCCGTTTGTTGTATGTTTACGTTGTGGTAATTTACGTTGTGGTAATTGCTCCTCAGAAACACTTGCAGGCGTGTCCATGGTAACAGGAAGTAAGACATCGTTGTTACCTAACATAATTATAATGGATTAATTTGTTACCATATATTACTTGTCAAAGTACATGGAATAATTAAATTGTGAATATTTTTATGTTTGTTTACTTACTTGCAGGAGCAGAGTATGATGTATGTTTGTTAACCTTTCTCCCTGGTCTACGAATTAGTAGATCATTACTGTCAACTGTTATATTTGAGCATTTAGTTTATATAATTTGTGCAGTTTTGTAAACAGATGTATTTATTTTCCAATATCAGTGTACCTGGTTGGTTTGGATATTTTGAAGGCTGTAGCGTTGGAAGTAGTCCGTTTGTTGTATGTTTACGTTGTGGTAATTGCTCCTGAGAGACACTTGCAGGTAACCATGATGAAGCAGAAGATGATGTATGTTTGTTAGCCTTTCTACCTACTCTTTGAATTATTATATCATTTGTCCCTCATGTTATAATCTGAAAATTAGTTGCTGTTTTTTCTACAGTTATGTAAACAGATATTGACTTTACAATATACCCGTACCTTGATTGTTTGGATACTGTGGAAGCTGTGTTGTTGATTTTGTTGGGGTAGTTGTTTGTTTTGTTGGTGGTACTTGCTGCTCAGATACAGTTGCCGTTTCAGATGAAGAATAACAATATGATGTATGTTTGTTAGTCTTTCGACCTACTCTACGAATTTCTACATATTCACTGTTCTCTGTTATAACTAAATAATTAGTTTTTGTGTTTTCCGCAATTACGTAAACAATTTTCTATATTTTTGAATATCATTGTACCTGGGTCTATTGGATACGCATGGGGCCGTCCTTTTGGTTTTGCTGTTGTCGCTATATTTTTTGTTGCTGCTACTTGCTCCTCTGACACACTTGCAGGTTCAGATTCCTCCATTACTTTTGTTTTAAACCTAGTTCATATGCTGTAGAAAATTAAGTTTTTATGCCTGTTTATATTTAATGGATAAGTTATATTATTTTTGTATGATAATCTTTTGTTAAATTTGTTTTTAAAAATTATTATGATTAACATAACAATATAAAGTAACTAAATTATTTCTTATAATATATAATTATATTTTATTATCTGTTGATTATCATAATTGGATATATAATATTTATTTTTACTTCATATGACCAAATTATAGTTTTGCAATAGTGTTTGTCATGGAAAGATCCTACAACTTTGTTATCTTCCCGTTAAAGTTCGTAAGTAACAAAAGACACCGAACACATTTTCTCTCAGAATATCAACTCTTTTTTACTTTCCTGCTTAATCAAAAGTAATATGCTATAGCATAGTTGTCTTTTTAAGTAATTTTGTTTGTCTTTTAGTTTCATGTTTTTGCATATGAATTTCGTATTACCAAAGCTTTTAAACCCTTGTAAATAATTTATTCTATTTCAATGTATGCAAACACAATGTGATGAATATGTTTGTTTATCTTCCTTAATACAAAAATAACAGAAACACAGAGACTTGCAGAATGGTTTTAAATTTTTGAAGTATGTAATTCTTAATAATATAAATAATCGAAAACATGATTATAAAATTGAATATTTATTTTTAACCAAACATTATTTCTCACAATTGATTGTTGTATAAAAACAATCAACTTTAATTATTCAAAATAATAAATCCTAAAGAAACATAAAACTTGTAGAATGTAGGTATGTAATTTTAAAAATCGTCATCGGTGTTGGAGTCGTCAGTTGTTTCATAGTCCATAGAAGTGTCGTTTATGAAGCTTTCATCATAATCTCGACTGGATACTGATCTTTTACTGTATGCATCTGAATCAACTTCCCAAGCTTCATCATCGAAATAGCTGTTATAGGCATGCTCACCATTAACCAGTCCATCAACATCAACCTTATCCGGCCACATGTCTTTGTTAATGTTGTCATTGTATTCAAGGGATTCATCGTGACCTTCAACAATCGCTGTATATTTTGAGTCACCTGCAAATTTCAAATACCATAAAACATGAGCATGATTATATGCTATAATATTCCTGTTTAAGTTACAATTCTTCATTAGATATACAATCGAATGAAACCTGTGAAAGAATCTTCTTTGATATCTTCATCTAGGATACTATATTTGGGTTTGCTGTTATCTAAATCATAAAAAGGGTCATCCAAATCATTGATGTTCACCCAAACCCCATCTTCAGAATTGGTTTTGTTGCTAAAGTATTCGTCATCTGTGTCTTCATCACATAACATATACTTGTGGTTTTTTGCAACATTAGATGCTTCACTTCTTTTGTACTTTGCATACAAATATTTGGTAATGTAAACAATCTTAATTCCCTAATGATATAGACTTTGATTTAACTTATATACTTTCTATGTATTAAGGTTGCTACATTACTGAAAAACAGATTGTATGTAAAAATAGGAATACATCTGATGTCATATACTTTGAATTGTTTTAAAATACACTTTGATCAAAGATTACATGTATTGTTGTTTACTGATATGTTTATAGAAGTACAATACGTATGTATATAATAATGCGTTGATTACATCTTTTGTTTTAGACTATTTTCAGGATATATGCTTATGTAAATGCCCTGTTTTATGTGAATTAAAAACAGAGGTTATGTTACAATTGGAATAAATATGATCTTATATAGTAAGTAGCGTTTTTAGATTGACTTTGATCAAAGGTTACATGTGTTTTTCTTAAGTCATATGTTAACAGAAGTATAATACCTTTTTATATATGTAAATGCTTTGTTATTCGTTTTTTATTTTATAAAAAATGTTAATAAAAAATAGACTTGTTTGTGCAGGGAAGTATGTGTATAGAGTTTCTGATTCAGCAAGATGAAGAGCACTTTTCAGAGTTTCAAGTACTATAAACTTCATTCCACAAATCTGAGACATATAATTGGTGTTTTATTAATAAACATTTCTTATTTTTTTGTATTTATTTTGGTTTTAGATGTTACCTGAAGTTTACAACTTAGAAGCGTACCATGGAAATATTGACATATACATTATTTCACCTGATGGATATCGTTTCAAGGTGGAGTTGGTTAGGCCTCGTGATGGACAATGGTATTTGACATGTCCACAATGGACAGAATTTTACAACCGCAGCTTATCTTTAGATGTCCACTTGTTGCATTTCATTGAAGTAGAAGAAGATTGCTTTTATGTCACTGGATATTTACGTAATGGTAAAGAAGTGGCTGGTTATGATGGACACAGGTCAACTTTTTCAAGGTTTAAAACTTATGTTCTTCCAGATCCTCGTTTGCCACAGGTATTGAATACTGAAACAATTTATTTAATTTTTAAAATAAACAAATTATGGAAGTTGATACTATACATTATATTTACAATTTGAATTTTTTTTAATCTGATATATTCCTGCAGACAATTCCATCTGAGGTTCTTCCAGGACTACAGGAACTCGATGTTGTTACTATGATAGCAAATGGTGAACATTACCCATGTCATGTTAGACGTGAAGAATTTTTGTTAAATACTGGCAGGTTTTTTTTATCTATTGTTGGGTGAATCATGGAACACAATGGTGGACGATATAGGGCTAGAACCCGGAACTGTGTGTGTGTTAATCAAGAACGTGGGAAATCAACTGTGGGTTGATGCTTTTAATGCTCATGGTACCATGATTACACAGATACTATACAAAGGAGTACCTACATTAAGGAGGCAGCAACTTCAACTGGAGTGGCATGAACAGAGTATGTATTTTATGTTTTTATTAACTAATTACATATGTTTAATTAACAACATTCTTACCATATACAATACATACTTCTTATATGTAGAAGATGATCGGATGAACCATATCTGCTATTGGCCATCTCACATGGGCCATTTTGGAGAGTATGATAGGACCTTCTACAAAGCATATGCAGACATTCAATGCTACAACAGATTGGTAAAGTTTGATTAATTCTTTTGTTTTACAATTATTAATAGTGAAAACACTTGCTTATTACTAATTAGAATATATAAATTTATAGGCAATTCCAGCTAAATTCCTTATTACTCATCCAATGCATATGTATGATTGAGCCCTTATTATACACCGACAATATCGTCAGCAGATGAAAGTGCGCATGCAACCTCACAATGAAAATCCTGAAAGAAACAATCATGTCAATGTTTTTGGGAAGTGGAAGCAACTTGCTGCAATATGTGGATTTCCTTACACCAAGATTATTCGCTTCAAGTATATATCGAATGGTGAAGATTTGGATGTTCAAGATGGCCAAAACACACAATTTCCAATATTCCATATTTGCTAAAAATTACCATGGACGTGTTTAAATGTTGCTCCTTATGGTTAAATATGTTTAAAACAAACTACTTTATTTGGTATTTTGTGTTTTGTAATTAAGACATATGTTTGGTAATTATCATTAGGTATGTTGAATGAAGTTATGTTGAATATTAATTATGTAGTATTTACTTTGGTTTTATTAATAAGTGTGTAAAACTTACTATATGAATTATTAACTATATTTATCTTGTAATTAATAGTTCCACTATATTTTATTTGATTTGCCATGATTTTTAAAAAATTCACATACATATACCTTAATAAACCAATTATTCCTACAAATATTTCCCACAAATATGCTTTTTACAAATTAACTATATATACACATATATGCTTTTATTTTATTTATGTTTACTACAATTTTTTTTTTTTACTTTATACAAAAAAGTATACAATGTTGAGTATAAGATATTGTTTATGTTATTAATATAATATCTTCTTCAAGTAATTAAAACACATTAAAAGACACACACATAAACATAACCACTCTTTCAATTAGAAGCTCCAACGTTCTAATTTCTATCTTGAATCACACAAGGTAAATGTTACACCAAATTCATAATTTAGATTACATTACATTGTTACTGTGTATGTTTTATGAAGTTGTAGATGTTCAGTGTTTTAAAAAAGTAGCAGAAATTGAAATCCAATAATTTTTAAGTAGAAAATCAAAGATCAGAAGTTATTTTTGATGTTTATATACGCATATGTTTATAGTTATGAAGTTGCATGTCGCTTAATAGTTGCTTTAATAAAACGCCCAAATATAATTTAGGGTTAAGATTATGTTAGATGATGAATGGATATGTTAATAACGTTTTAAAACACAGTAATTATTGTTTATATAATCAAAAATATAACCAACATTCTTACTTGTTAGTTACCTATAATTATATGTAGGATAATGCGTATGGAATTTATTGTTCGGATTAATCGGCAAGGATTCCCTGCAAAACAGGTTCTTATCTAAAACAAATTATTATATAAGTTAAATATGATGTGTTTCTTTAAGCCTTTAAAAACATGTTTTCTGTTTCTATACAGTATCTTCCAGATGTGTTTACTGAAAAATGTTACACTGGTAACAATCATGTTTACTTGACAAGTAGAGAGAGAGTCAGGGTTAAAGTTGAAATACTGAAAGTTGGTCGTAACAAATACGAATTGACCGGTTACAGATGGTCACAGTTCTGTTTTGCATTCATACCAACTGATGCTGAGACATTACACTTTGTGCAAGAAGGGGACGATTCCTATTATGTGACCAGCTACGATGCAAATGGATATGAAACAGGTGGTTATGAGGCAATAGTTGGACGGCCTAGCAGGTATTTGAGTAGGATTGTCCCTCAACATAACATGGTTCAGGTATTTACCCTTCCCACGTACAATTTGTTTTAGAATTTTGTTTAATATATATGAATTATTAAAATTATACAAAACTTCAGATACTTCCAGTCGATTTCCTACCGGGTTTAAAGAAAAAGGACCACGTTGTTGTCAGACGTCAAAAAGTTAAGGGAAACAAAGGTTGTTATCAATATGTTATGTCTGATGTGGGTTGGAAAAATATTGTTGAAAGATTCAATCTTAGAGTAGGGGAGTATGTAGTCTTCATGAGGGAGAGGAACAACTATTTACGTTTACAGGCCTTTAATATGCTTGGTCGTACAATAACTGATTGTCATTTTCTTGGAGCAACAAAACTGAGAAAACACCAACCCAACCTTGATTTTTGGGAACAGGGTATGACATGTTAAACCTTTTAATACTTTAAATACTTAATGTTATGATATATCAAATATGTTTTAAGTTGTTTTTTGTCGTGTGTCATTACAGCTGATGATAGAATGAGGCATCAATGTTTTTGGGATCAACACATGGACCACTTTGGTGAAAAAACTCATTCTTTTTTTGTGGCTTATGAAGATACCATAGACAGACAACGACTTGTAAGTAGTTATACCTATTTTCTTATGGTTATGATGTTGCCCTTAATAACATATTATTCTAATTATTACACTTAATTGCAGTGCATACCAGCTGATTTCCTGGACAAACATCCAATGCATACTTATAAAAAGTGTTTCATAAGACACAAAGACATAGTATATAAGATGCGTATAAAAATGGTACTTCACTTAGAAAATCCCGATCGAACAAACCATGTAAACATCCATGGGGAATGGAAGAAATTTGCTCAAGTTTGCAAATTCAAGAAGGATAAAATGCTAAGGTTCAAGTACATGTTCGATCTGGAGGAGTTGAATGGTCCTGACACAGGTGTGTTCCCTTTGTTTCATGTCTGTTAGAAAATGATTTTCAGGAATACTTTGGTTATCTTTTGGGCACAACAAATGGTTTTACTCTTTTGTAATTTGGAACATTCAAGCAACTGTTTAATGTTCTACGTTGGTCATATGTATTCTTAAGTAAGACTATGGTTTCAGTTGTAAAGTATTATATGTAAGTTGATATATGTTTTAATGAATGTCTTTCATTATCAAACAATTGCTTAGTATTATGCAGCTTATTTGTTTATTAAATGAAATGGATTCCTTGTGTTTCATAACATATTCAAACTAATAATTGGATGGTTGCATATATATTAAAAATTCTGAAGAACCATAAACATTTAAAAAATGTAACGTAATACTTGTCCAATAATAAATGAAAACAAACGCAAATGTTTAAACTTAATACCAAATTAAAATTGTTCCTATAATAACCTAAATAATAATATGTTTGCGAAAATCAAAAACTAAAACAATAGATTGTTTATCAATAAAAATAAAATAGATAGGATAAATAAGATGCAGTGCATGCTCTATGCATCATTGTCTTCTATATCATTTGTTTGCATCTTTTTGTTTGGTTGGACATCTTCCTCATCAACACAATCATTCTCTGCAAACTCTTCTATTACACGATTTCTTTTTTTCAAAACACCAACTGGATCATTCATAGTATCAACAACTTCTTCACCTCCAACACCACTTGCATTCTTTGAAGATTTAGGAGTGTCTACTTCAGCATTCTGCAATGTACAACAGTTAGAAAGTTAGTTTAACTTTTTTTGTATAAAATAAACAATTGAAAAGTGCATTTAATAATAAAATGTATAATACCTCCTCCATATCATTTCATGCTTTTGTATTTAAATTCTCAGCAACTTTAAACTGATTTTCTGCATTCTTTCCCACGCCTTCTAAATCACTTAAATCATATGTACCATCTTCAAAATCAACATGAGGAGTATCTAAATCTTCTTCGCCAATATCTGATTCTTCAATATCATGTTCATTATCAACTGACACATTGTCTGAATTCAAACCATCATCTTCTTTTTCAAATTCATCTTCCTCATTTTCAGAATCGTCTTAACCATTGCCAAAGTCATCTTGATTATCATCTAAACCACCTTCATTATTCTATAACACATCATTCCCATTGTCTGAAAAATCTTCCATATTGTATTCCTCATCTTCTACATCCTGTCATGTGTTACAAACTCAATTTTAATTTAATAACTATTGTATACAGTATAAGATTATAATAAACAATGGACAATCATAAAGTAATTTAAAATGCTAATATTAATACCTCTTCATCTAGGAAACCATTTTTGAAATACATGATTGTGTCAACATCATCAGTCACCTTTTCAGTTCGATAGATATGACTGTTGTTGCTATGGTTAAATTCAGAATACTTAATTTTAAATAGATATTGTTTCCCGATAATTTGGTTAAGATCATTTGGGAAGTATTCTTCAGGGTCCATGCCTTGTTTCTCCATAATTTGCCAAGCAGACAAATTAATCATCTTGTGTACATTGTTATCAAATAAGACCACCTATGCGGTTCCACTTTCATCAACAATGTGCACAATGATCTTGAACCTAAAACCAACAAACAATAAAGATTTAGAATTTCAATAATTAATCATAATTTTATATATTCAAATAATAATTAAAACACAATTGTATTAATACCTCGATGCAACAGCATACGTTTCACCGTGTTTCTTATAGAACCACACTTGCTTGTTATTTCGACCATTCATTCCACCTTTTGAAGAAACTGCTGTTACTCTTGTGTTACATGCTTTACACGCTGTATACGTCCAACCATTTTCATATTGGATGCTATGCACAGTAGCATAAACAACACAACATGTATCCTGCATTTTGCATAGTTTTTATTTATCATATTCAAATAGTATATTATGACAGATGTATTATGCTTTTTCATAATTAAATAAATGAAACAAACAACTCTTTTCTTACCAGTTCAATACTTCGGATCATACCAACAAACCTCTTTACACAACCATGCATAAATTCTGCAGGTGTAACAACAACTTTCTCTTGATTGTGCAACTGAATCTTGAATTCATTTGCATTATATCCTTCTTGCGATTCGTACCTTGTATGTTTCAAAAATATGTTACATACAGACTTAAAGTTAAATACGTATTTATATAACAACAAATATAGTATAATTATTATAAAAACCTTTTCCGAAATAACAACAACGGTGGAATCTTCCTGTTAATAAAAATCCTGCTTCCAAATAACGCATTATGCACAGCTGGTTTATCTGATTTGGTAGAAACAACACAAAAAACAAAAAAAACAAAAAAAAAATGTATATTAACAAAAAGCATACTATTTTACTGTAATGCAAATTATTAAAAAATAAATTTAAAAAAACTTACTGTCCCTATATTTGACCTTCCCAAGCATCAAAAGGATGTCTATATGGCCAATTTCTTCCAACCTATTTTCATACTCATTCCACATTAACGCCCAATTATCCCAAAAAGTGCACTCAAGCCTGTAGGATCTGTATAGTATGATATAAATAAATACATTTACATTGTAAAATTGTATAGAATATAACTATCATATTCAAGTTTTTATTTAGTCAGCATCTTCAATAACAATTGTTCTGCGGATTTTTAGACCACCATGGTTGTTCACACCTACGATTTTCCCAATAGCAACAACTGTTCCAATCACATCTGTTCAATACCATTGGTTAATGTTTTTGTATTTACAATATTAAATAGTAATAAATATTATAAGTAAGGTGGTGTTTGTTTTTCATTAAGGGGCTCTTAACAACCTCTTAATCTGAACCATTCAGACGCGGTCAGACATTTTGGTCATTTAGACCGTTTGTTTTTTTTTTCCCCGCTCAGACGCGTTAAGAGGCAGTAAGATCTTAATGGTCTAGACTTGAGATGGGTGTCTGAATGCCTCTTGTTGCCTCTTGCTGACACAAAAAAAAACTAAAAAAAAAATTAGTACGAGCAAGCAAATGTGCGGTTCAAACATGAGTTTTTTTTCCCGTTCAGATGCGGTCAGATTCAGACATTTACGCCTCAGATTCAGATTCAGATGTGCGGTTCAGATTCAAATTCAAAGCCTCTTAAAAAACAAACACCACCTAAGTGTCAATGAAATCCATACCAACACAATCATGATCATGATACTCATTTACTGGGTCTAATATATGCGAAAATGGTTCATATATAAAGCCAATGACATTATCATTTATTTGTTCAACACGCGTAACATTAGTCCCTTTGAAAAAAGATATTTTCCATCTGTTTGGTAACAATGGTAACCTTCCACCAATTTCCGCCACACCAAAGTTAGATATTATGTAGCATTGCCCTTCTTGAAGCAGAGGCTCAAATTTAAACATAAATTCTTTTTTGATGTAAATCTGGATTCGGTTGTCCTGGATATACATTGTTAAAAATTAGTGGTCATTTATATTAATTTCATTAAATACAAAATAAATCAAAAATTAACAAATACTTACCTCTACATCTTGGAAAACACAGTCCAAACTATATGGATCATGTTCTTCATTTAGTTTGTGAGAATGCCAAATAGAAATACATCTTCCTTTTATTTCCATGTTTGTAGCCATAGGATTAACGTTTCTTATTAGAGTTATGATTCGTTCCTTAAGTCTTTCATCTGGATATTTTTAAACATTATAAATCTAGCAAACACATTTCAACAACAATGTAAATTAAACTAAAATATAAGAATATACCTGCTGAAGCACTTCCAATGGAGGAAGTATGCATTCCATTACCCTTTTTAGAATAAGATTGACCTGTTATGTAAACAATAATATCATAAAAACTTCTTTACTACCTGCAACTTGTGCATCAATTATAATCTCATTGTTTTATTTTTTCTTGTTAAAATCAGCATTACTTGTTCCTATTAAACTAAAATATAAGAAAATACCTGCTGAAGCAATCCCATTGGAGGAAGTATGAATTCCATTACCTTTTTTATAATGAGGTTTACCTGTTACAAATTATTGTTATTTATCAAATGCATTTACAAAATAACTTATATTCATAAATCATTAAAACACAAACCATCACACGAATTTTCAAACGACGTAGTATGTTCAGAATAAGCTTCTTTTGTTTGTTGTCTGCCTGACACACTATTCTTAAACACGGAGTTACGTTTTCCTGAATAGTCGCCTTGATAACAAAATTTGGAATTTCTTGACTTCAAATAGGTTGCACTTCTAGGATCTTTTTGCTGGTTTATGATGTATTCCATTCTTTTACAGTCAACAACATTGTAATCAACTGCACCTTTTTTACCAACTGATAAATATATACCATATTTAAGTAACAAATCATACAGAATATAATATATGTTTTAATTTAAAAAACTATTGTACCTTTTCCTGATCTTCCACGATCAACAATGTTAGACATAGACTTATTAGCAGGTGTGTCACTTTGAGAGCTATCATAAGCTGCCTGAGACTTTAAAGATGATACTTGCTTCCCAAAATTTTTGGTTAACGGAGGTTTAACTACAAAAAATAACTATAGATAAAATACGTATACTATTAAATTTATTAAACATTGCTCAATATAATTACTCAAATCAGCTTTACCCTTTGATGCCATTGAAACAGTCTGCACATGGGTTCCAGATCTTTTACCAGGAGTGTCACTTTCAAATAACGACATATCGATAACACTGTTATCACCTAATGGTGTCACAACTGTCCAAAACAGGTACAAAAATTGTATTAGGTTTTCAATTCAGTTTTAACTACAAAAACAATATATAAACTATAGTACAATAAGATTAACTACCTGTAGAAGGATCTCTAATTGTGCTTGTCTCAATTCTTTTCTTAATCATATCTATGTTATTCCATGATCAAAGGTTATAAACATGTATGCACTATGTAAACATGCTTATACAGAATGTGTTATTTGGAACAGATAAAACTCATAAACGTGGAACACATCATCTAACTCATAACCAAATCAATTTTACAGATATAAACATCAATAATTCAGCTAAAATAAACACCAATAGAAGCAAAAACAAACAAATAAAAAAAAAAAAAAAAAACTTCAAATATGATAATCACTTCTTTGTTACCTGCAGCTTGTGGATCAACTGTAGTGTCATTCTTTTGTGTCTTCTTGTTCAAATCAGAATTACTTGTTTCTGTAAAATCATCAATAAAAACAAAACAAATAATCAACAACATCAACATCTTATACATTCAAAAAACATACAACCTGTAACGAATAAAAAAACATCAACATCTTATACATTAAAAAAACATACAACCTGTAAAAAAAAAAAAAAAAAAAAAAAAAAAAAAAAAAAAAAAAAAAAAAACTTCATGCAACATGCAACAATAATATCATAAAAACTTCATTACTACCTGCAGCTTCTGCATCAATTATAGTCTCATTTATTTCTGTCTTATTGTTAAAATCAGTATTGCTTGCTCCTATTAAACAATAAACAAAACACAACAACTGAGCAACAACATCAACATGTTATAAATTCAAAAAAATACAACTTGTATCTGATGAAATCTTTGAAGATACTTTCTTACAAACACGTTTATGTTTTTTTCCCTTCTATATGGATTCCTGCAAAATACAAAACATATATAGTAAACACATACATAATATAAAAACATAACCATCATATTCTGTTTTTTTAATACCACATATATTCCTACATACATAAACTAAAAAGAAAACAAACGTATATGTTAACTCATAATCAACCTGAATCCTTTATACCCATTGATTTAGCTTCTTCTGATTTATCAGAATTGTTGTTGTGCTTGTGTAGGATATTGGTTTTCACATACACATCATAACACAAGCAAACATAGGCGTATAGAAGATTAGTTTTAGAGAGAGAAAGTTAGAGGTTTAGGGAACTTTAGTGAGAGAAAGAAAATCTTATTATGAGCTCCAACTCTCTACCTTGGGAGGTAGAGAGTATTTATAGTCTTACATAAAACGCCACACAACGGGCTGTGGATCAGGCATATAGTGGGTAAAGACCCGTCCGTACTCCACGGTGTTACTTAACTAAATACTACTTAACTTAAACTAACTATGACTACGAGCTTTCTAACGATTACATATACTTGAGGTGACCGACTCTTTAATACCTGGAATTTCTAATTCCTAACAATCTCCCCCTAAGGGAGGTCACCTCAAACATATACTAAAATTACATTGAATACAAACAGATATGACATTAACAATTGTTCTTGCATTCTTGATGTAGTACTTTGCTCCGAAGCTCGTAGTCATTGATTCTTCTCATTGCATGTTTGGTTACTCTAGGAGGAGGTCTTTTACAGATCCACGTGATAATAAAGTTGAGCCAGCTTTTGAGATCATCAGCTACTGAAAATATCTGTGACATTCATTGTGGTGTTGGTTCTATGTGATGTTGTGACATTCGGACCGACATGCTCACATTCTGGATCATGATATCTTCTCATCAGAGTAGCGGAAGCTTTAGTTGATTCATGATATTGGCAGCAGCGTAGCAGAAGCATGGAGTGAAAATATCAGAGTCATTGATGCACTAATCATGATTTCTTTTGAGATGAATGTGTTAAGTGAGCATGCGGCTATGGATTGACCGCTTCATTCTGATCAGCTGCAAACGTCGGGTGTATCTGCATACAACAGTTAGCAATAAATCGCACGAAGGTATCTTTGATCACTTTCGTTGAATTGAGGTACACGGCCCACGGTTCCCCGTTAATCAGTACATGTACTGCCTGTGATCAGGTATAATTCCGAAGAATTTCCTTGACAGGGTTTCGCAGCTGCTCTAGCTGTTCTCAAACCGGAACATCTCAAAGAAGACAACACAGAGTGAGTGAACCAGCGAATTTTAAGTCCACTGATTGATGAAAAGAGATTTGAAAAACAATCGTGTATTGCTCAATAGAAATTGTTTTTGCAGGCAACACACCGCAAAATACATTCTGATATTTATGAGAGATGGAGGGTTCCATCTCTCAACCTCGAGTATTATTCTAAAAGAAAGAGAGTGATTTCAAGGGATTTGGAGATTGAAAGAGAGAGATTTTGATTAGAAGATATGCGGATACAAACGAACACAATACTACACATACACTTTTGGTTATAGGATGTGTTCGTGTTGTTGTTAAGACTATTTAGTCTTCTTCGATTTAGTTACCCATATTTCCTAAGTCCAACTAATACTCAATTGTATATGCAAACAAAAGAAAAATCAAATACATACATCCTTATATACACCATAATTTTTTTGTCTTATACTACCAATACAAAAATATAATACATACACAAATGATATATACAAAACATAAAACGTCCTTAGGTATATCTTCCCTTTTTTTGTATTTGCACAAACATTCTTTCATAGAAGTTTCTAAAGTAGTCTATGTTCAACATAAAAAAAC
>BPTQ01000007.1:137843038-137867688 GCA_019973895.1 Chrysanthemum seticuspe | reverse complement strand
TTTTTTAAATTCGAACAACATCTAAAGTCCCGTGTCATTCTTTGAATGACAACATCAAGACCGTAGATATTATCGAATCGAGAGAAACAGGACAAAATGAAATATTTTTTGAAGATTTTTCGAATTTTTCAAATTTTTATGGATTTTGAAAGTTTTATATTTTTCTATTTGATTTTCGAATAGATATATACAGGAGATAGATGAAGATAGACCTTTACTCCTCGTCTTCCTCCTGAAGACGTTTGAGTGTTTCTGGTTGAAGTCTTTTCATGCCCAGTCGTGGAAGAATAAACTCAAAGCGTTCTCTTGGAAGAGCTATGGTGAAGATGTCTGCTAACTGGTATTCAGTCCTCACAAAATAGAGTTCCACTACACCTTTTTCCACTTGTTCCCTGATGAAATGATGTCGAATGTCGATATGCTTTGCTCTTGAGTGTTGAACATTGTTGCATGAGAGAGCAATAGCACTTTTATTATCACAGTACAGAGGGATTTTGTTGAATTCAAAGCCATAGTCAGATAATTGAGATCTCATCCATAAGATTTGAGCACAACAGGATGACATGGCTATGTATTCAGCCTCTGTAGAGGAAATATAAGTACTCATTTGCTTCTTTGAAGACCAGCTCACAAGCTTATCACCCAAAAACTGAGCACCTCCAGATGTACTTCGACGAGTATCTTGACACGCTGCATGATCAGCATCTGCATAGGCTGTTAGTGACATACCGGTGTCCTTCGGGTACCAAAGACCCATATTGATGGTTCCTTGGAGATACCGAAAGACCCTTTTAACCGCTTCAAGGTGCTTTTTAGTAGGCTTAGCCTGGTATCTAGCACACATGCAAACAGCGAACAAGATGTCTGGTCTACTAGCAGTGAGGTACATCAGGGATCCAATCATACTACGATATTTCGTTTGGTCAATCATGATCCCTGAGTGGTCCTCATCTAGTTTGGTTCGATCAATCATGGGGGTGTCAACAGGGTCACTTGAATCAAATCCAAATTTCTTTAAGATCTCTGTTGCATATTTAGATTGATTTATGAAAATGCCTCCGGGACTTTGTGAAATTTGTAATCCCAAGAAAAATGACATTTGTCCCATCATTGACATTTGAAATTTTGAACTCATTTCATTAGAAAAACGATCACATTCCATTGGGTCAGTCGAGGCAAAAATAATATCATCAACATAAATTTGAACATGAATTAAATGTTTGCCTGACTTCCTGGTGAACAATGTTGGATCTACTGCTCCTTTGCTAAATCCGGTTGATAGAAGAAACTTTGACAGTGTATCATACCATGCCCTTGGAGCTTGCTTTAAACCGTAAAGGGCCTTCTTCAAACGGTAAACGTGAGTAGGATGCTCTTGATTTACAAATCCTTCAGGTTGGCTGACGTAGACGACTTCTTTAAGGTCTCCGTTCAGAAATGCCGTCTTCACATCCATCTGATAGACTACCATGTTCTTACTAGCAGCATTAGCCAGAAAGATTCTGATTGCCTCGATTCGAGCAACTGGAGTAAAAGATTATTCAAAGTCAATACCCTCCTCTTGACGGTATCCTTTAGCAACTAATCGAGCCTTGTTCTTCAATACATCACCATGCTCATCTAGTTTCACTTTGAAGATCCATTTTAGAGCAATAATCATGGCATATTCTGGAGCAGGTACTAACTCCCATACATCAAGTCGATCAAACTCATGAATTTCATCTTGCATAGCATTGAACCAGCTGTCTTCGTTCATGGCAGTTTTAACATCCTTTGGTTCGATCTTTGAGAGTACGGAGTTGAAGAAACACCATAGGGCATCGGTTGCAAGTTGTTTCCGTGTTGATACAGGACGAGAGGGATTTCCAATGATGTTGTCTAATGGATGATCGTGAGTCCATTTTCTGAGGTGTTCATGTGGCAGTTGTTGAGGGACTGAGGTAGCAGAGTCGATGTCACCTGAAGAAGATGGTTCTGATGATGATTCAGGAGCAAATATGTTTTCAAATGGAGCATCTTCAGGAGTAGCAAAGGGATTAACTTCATCATTGATGCCAGAAACAGTTCCATGATGTACATTTGAAGAATGATGATTTGTTGATGAGACGGAAGGATCAGCAGAAGGCGCATCTTGACTTAAAGATATTGAGACTAAAGGATTGACTTCATTCACAGGAATATGAGCAGCCTCTGTTGTAGGGATCAACACCTCATTAGTACTTGGATCATAAAATTCATCAAACATAGGATCAAACAATTTCTTTAAATCATCTTCAGATGGAGGTACATATGGAGTTTCTTGAGAAGAGTTTGGAACAAGGGATGAACCAATTGGACTGTTTTGAAGTGCGGGTCCAGAACTGAATTGTTCAGGAGCCGTTTGACCGGTCAGCTCATCAAACGTAACGTGAATTGTTTCCATGATATTTCGGGTTCTTTTGTTGTAGATTCGGTATCCCTTTTTGTTTGGAGCATACCCTACAAATACTCCAATGTCTGCTTTAGCTCTAAGTTTGCCTAAGTCTTGTCCCTCATTAGTTGGATAACACAATGCACCAAACACACGAAGGAAAGAGAGATTAGGTTTTCTGTTGTGGACAAGTTCATATGGAGTTTTTCCATGAACAGTGTGAATCAGGGAACGATTTTGTGTGTAGCATGCAGTGGCAATAACTTCAGCCCAGAGAAACATTGGAACCTTTGAGTAAATCAGCATTGTTCTAGCGGCTTCTACAAGAGTTTGATTTCGTCTTTCAACTACACCGTTTTGTTGAGGAGTTCGTGGAACACTTCTTTGATGGCTGATTCCAACGCTTTCATAAAATTCACTGAGTTGTTTGTTGACAAACTCAGTTCCATTGTCTGTTCTTATTATTCTGACTGTTTTGTTAAGCCGAACCTGCAGCTGTTTGATGAGTTTGATGATGATATCAGGAGTTTCATCCTTTGTCCTTAAGAACTTGACCCAGGTGAATCTAGAGTAATCATCAACCACAACTAACACATATTTCTTCCCAATTATATTCTGCACCCTCATTGGTCCACACAAATCCATATGAATCATATGAAGAACTTCTGTGACAGAGTTAGTAGGTTTGGGTTTATGGGCATACTTCTTGCTTTTTCCCAATTGACATGCTGAACAAAGATGATCCTTCTCATACTTGAGTCTAGGTAAACCTACAACTAAGTCCTTTCTGGAGAGATCATTGATGGTACCGAAGTTCAAGTGATTGAGACGACGATGCCATAACCATGACTTTGTTTTAGAGGCCTTTGACAGTAAGCAAATTGGAGAAGACTTCATCATATCTTCGATAGATATGGTGTATAGATTTGACCCACGTGAACCTCTTAAAAGTTCCTTACCATCAAGTTCTCTAACGAAGCAGGTATGTTTTCTGAAGGCTACTTCTAGATCAGAATCGCAGAATTGACCAACAGAGAACAAGTTGTGACCAAGACCTTCTACATAGTAAACCCTGGAGATAACACTTTTGCCAACAACATAGTCTCCATAACCCATAATAGCACCGAAATGATCATTCCCGAATCTAACTGTCCCGATGAATTTTCTCACAAAGTTCATGAGCCGTGACCGGTCGCCAGTCATATGCTTGGAACAGCCTGAGTCCAGGTACCACAGAACGATTTGAACGATCTGCAGTTGAACACAGACAAGAGTGGATAACTGGATAATTGGGATCCCCATGCAAGAATGGGTTCCATTTGGTTAGTAACAATGGTTGGAACACCCACATCAGAAAAAGAAGCATTTATATCAGAAATTAAGGCACTGGAATCATTGTGAATTGATGCAGTACTAGTGTCTGTATTAGCCCTGTTCACAGTGTGCTCACTTCTTAAGGGAATAGTTCTACCAGTAGGCATCCATTTTCTAGTGGGCATTGTCTGATTATTCTTATGACCAACAGGTATCCAATAATAGCCTATCTTACTAAATGTTCTTCCTGTGGGTTTCCACTGTTTTCTAACTTTCTTTCGTTTTTGCCTTTTTGCCTTTTTAGCATTAACATCATTAACTGGACAATTAACATCATTAGGCAAAACATTAACACCACATTCATGATTAGAAACAGAATTCAAGCAGACATCAGTACAAGGTTTGCAAATAGTATCAGAATTCAAATTAATTACAGTACGCCTATGGCTAATACTAGAATCAACACAATTCGTTTTATTCGATTCAAGCTTAAAGTTCCTAGATTGTTCTTCTACTCTTTTCCAGTGCACATTCTTAGCTTGCGAGGTCCTATCATTCCTTGTATTGTCTTAAGACTTTGACCTGCTCCCTTTAATGTCACTGATTACTTCTGTAGAGGGAATGGGAACATTAGTGGGTTTTACAACTCTTTGCATCACCTGTTTAGATGTGCTGGGATCTGAACTACATGCAGGCACACTAAGGTTCACTTTCTTAAAACTAGAAGTGTTGGGATTCCTAGAAGGCACACTTGAGTTCTCTTTCATAGCATTGACAGATCTGAAATCTGAACTACTTAAAGGCACACTAAGGTTCACATTCAAGACATTGGGCATCGAATGAGTATCATACTTGGCAATAGGCATCGAACATGGAATCAAAGGATTAACTCTCTCACCTAAGGACTTTGGGCATATTGTGATCAAGCATTCTAGGATTTCTTGAGATCGTTTGGCATATAGGCATGCATGTCCAATTGCATTATCATGAGGTTTCTCTAACTTATCCTCTTCAACAATCTCACGCAGACATTCTAGGCAATCCTTAAGGGATGAGAAGTATGTTTGAACAGCAAGTTTGTTGTTCCTGAGATGAGGAGGGACATATTTCACAGACAAAGCATATTTATTACAAGAGAGAACCTTTGATACACCATTCTCCTCATTGGTCATTGGCATTTTCCCTTTTACCTGACTCTTCAGATTCTCAATTTCCTTTTGCAATGAAGCAATTTGTTCGTTATTTTTGTTACGAGTGACCTTTATTGATTCAAATAACTCATTGAAATGACGTTTAACCTTTTCATTTTCTTCTAGAAAACTTTCGTTTTCCTTTTGTAATGCATTTACTAGGTTTTGAAGATGAAACGTTTGGGAATTCTGAGAATCTAAAAGAGGAGGCATTTGGGAGCCTGTCATATTGTTCGTTTGACCCTTTAATTGAGAGATTTGGGCTTTCAACTTTCTGATCGTGTTGCACTGAGCTTGAATCTGTTCATCACGTTTGTTAATTTGAAAAACTGCATCAAAATCTGGAGCATCTGAGGATGTATTGATATTTGAAGTTTTGACATTTTGTTTAAGATGTTGATATTTTAATTGTAAATTAAAATGCTCAACTTCTAGTTTAGAAAAATGTTTAACCAAATTGTCGTGATCATCCATTTCAATTTTCTCGTTTAGTTCAGAATTAGTTTTTTCAAGCTCAATGACACGATCATGGGAGACTTTCAGGGCAACCGATAATTCATGAAATTTGGAAGCATTAATGGAACAATTTGTAGCAGTGAAAAACACATCTTGAGCAATACATTCAGAAATCAGGTTCTCATTTAGTGTATGCAAGTTCTTCCTCTCAATCTCATTATATTTTAGTGCTCGCTCATAGTCACTAACTTCAACTATCATTGCATCAAATTCCTTTCCATTCCCTTAATATCAGTTTCTATCCCTTTTTTAAGACTCTCAAAGTGATCTTTTAGAAGTTTAAAGAAAGGCATGACCTCAGTTAAATAACATTCTTTCATTTGCTCAAAACCCCTTTCTCCTTCCGTTATACCAGTGGGTGTGATCCTTTTCTTGCAAGTTTTCTCAAAATCAACAAATAGTTGAAATATAACATATTGGCTAATTAAGGTCTTGCTTTTAGTGGCAATTGTTCTAGGAACAAGATGCATTGGTGTATTAGGAGGATACACAGTCGCTCTAGGCATTTTCCAAAGGGGAGGGTTTGTTTCAACAATATTTTCAGCTTTCTGCTTATCTAAATCCATTTTCCAGAAAACTTGTTCGGGAGTCAACAATGTCTGAGGCTTAAACATGTTCAAGGAAATCCAGTTTTCCTTCTTGTAATCATGGGGTGTGATCTTTATTTTCTTCTCTCTACATTTAGGATCATCTAATTTCTTGTTCATCTTTTCCCTAGTGACTTCATCTGATTTCTTATCTTCCTCAGTGCACTCAACGCAACTAGGTTTCTGTCTAGGTTTAAGGATTTCATTGCCATCATAAAGAACCTTATGAGCATTTCTAGCCCTTTTAATGACCTCTGGATTTGGTTCCTTAACAAGGGGAATGCTATGCTTATCGCTTAAGACCCTATGCTTAGTGATCATGTGAGCAGTCTGAATGGTGTTCCCTTGTATGTACAACTTGTTTTCAAGTTTGTTTTTCAAAGTTTTCAGATTAGAAAAATCTTTCAAGAGTTTTGATTCCTTTGCATTAAATTCTTGCTTAAGCATTTTCACATTTTCTTGAAGTTCTTGTTTTTGCATAGCAGTTTTAGAAAGCTTTTCTTGCAAGGAATTTAACTCTTGTTTTAATACTTCTTCTCGAAAAATTACTTTTTCTAATGATTGTACGCACTTGGTCATCCATTTCCTGCTCACGAGTGGTCAACACAAATTTTGCACGTTGTTCATAAATAGCAACACGTTCTTTATAGGCATTTAGTTCAGAAATTACAGACTCATCAGGGGCACAGGCAGTGTATTCATAAAAAATATAGTCATTGTTGACTGCAGGAGATGCATCACTTGGTACAACTTCACTTTCACTTTGTTTCACATATTGATCATATGGGACAACATTGATATTACACATATTTTCAATATTTGATTCAATAGTTTCAGTTGATAGTACTTTGTCATGCATCTTTTGCACATCAGCATCATCGTATAGTTTTAGTACCTCTGAGATGAGTTTGTCTTTGGATGGGCTAGCTTGTGGTGAAGAGGAGACCTTGGGAGAAACCATTGGAGAAATGCTAGCCATAAAGATTGTGTGTGCAGTAGGTCCATCATCCACATCAGAGTCGTATGCATCACAATCAGCGACTTGAAAGGCATTCTGATGATTGTGACCAATCTCCTGAATAGGCTGCTCATTCACATCTGCATCATAGGTCTTGGCATTGCCCTCAGCTAGAAACAACAATTCCTCTTCATCCAAAGCAGCACCGTTATCCTGAGCTTGTACAAGCATCATCTTATCTCTGAAGTAATCAGCATTCTGTGGACGCTTTGGAGAAGTGCAGTTCCTTGCAATGTGTCCCTCACCACCACAGTTATAACATTTGATCGACTTAGCTTGACCTTGATTACCATTCCTTCCTCGATTCAGATTACCAACATAACCTCTACCAGCTCCACCTCTTCCTTGATCAAACTGCCTTTCTTGAACTGACTGCCCCATAATTTTCCCATCTCTGATCAAAGCATGGTTGTGAAGATTGGAGGCGGTTCGGATCTCATTGCAGGTGTGAAGTTTGTTGGTGTGAGGTGAAAGTGTCCTGTTCTCTTTAACCATGAGTGTCAGTTGAGTGATGAAATGTTCCATGACAGCATTTGCATCAGGTTGCTTGAACCTTGGATCAGAAATGGGTTTGTGATTATCATCTTTCGTGGGTAAAACTTGAGAAGCATTGGTGGTAATCCCATCATTTGTGAAAAAGGCAGTTGAATCATTTGTAGAGCTTGTTTCTCCCTGACCTTTGAACTGATCAAGAATCCTCTTTTCAAACATGGCATGTCTCTCATTCTGAAGGAGGAAGGCATAGAGTTGCTCATAGTTTGTATTCTTCAATCCTTTAGTGAGCTTCACAGAGGTGACAAACTTGTGCCATTCGGGATTCATGTTGTTCACAAATTTTGAGTTCAGCTGAATGTTAGGCATAGTCATTCTGATGTTCCTCATGTCATTCACCAACTTATGAAATCTCACATAGTACTCATAGACACTCTCATCTGGTTTCATCTTGAAGTGTTCAAATTCGTCATAGAGTTGTGATTCTCTGTCTTCTATAGTTAATTCTGAACCTGAGAGAAGCATCTTGACATTATCCCATACTGCCTTTGCTTCGGTGTTGTGATTGATCAGCTTGTAGATGTCTTTAGGAAGACCTTGAAGAACAATGTTAGAAGCCCTGATATCAGCATCGAATCTCTTTTTCTCCTTATCATCAAGCTCATCATACATCTTTGGTCTGTCCATTCCGTAAATCAGAGTTCCATCTTCAGCAGTATCAAGTACATCTCTAGTCGTCTCAACTCGATACGGTCCTTCATCAATGGATTTGAGAATGTTGACACCATTTTCCTTTCCAAGACAGTACATTCTGATTCGTTGAGCCCAAGAGTCATAGTCAGTTCTGTCAAGCATGGGTGGACGAGTGTCTGGTACAGCAGCTTGAACATCCTCTGCAACAGTGGAGATGATAGTAGGAACGTTGGTAGACATGTTAACAGATTATACGGGATTTTATAACTCTATGATTAAACCGGGAAATAGATTCTTTCACGGGATTTTACTAAATCAAGAGAAAACCGTAAACAATCACCCAAGTCGCTAGAAGATAATGCACCAAGTCGCTAACACCTAATTCGCTACCCCCAAGTCGCTAAAGTCCCAAGTCGCTAGACAAATGCAAGTCGCTAAGTAGTAACTCGCTAAGCCTCAAGTCGCTAGCAAAATTTTGGCAGCAATTCGCTACTCAAGTCGCTAAATATTCAAGTCGCTAAAGAGCAACTCGCTACAGACCAAGTCGCTACCACCAAGTCGCTACCCGTAGTGGAGAGTCCACTACTTGTACTGTTAATCGCTAGGTCTAAGTCTCTAGCTCCAAAACTGTAACTCGCTACAAAATTGTGAAGCAAGTCGCTACGAAGAAAGAGATCCGTATATCAAGTCGCTAGCAAGAAAAACCACATAAACATCACTTTTCAATCCAAAAACAACCCAACCAAGATGATTCAAGCTTACCAAATGAAAACCTAAACACTTGTGATGATTCAAAACATAAAAGTACTAACAAAATCCAAGCTTTAAAACAAGAAATCAACCAAATGATGCACAAACCACTAAACTTTTTCAAACTCAAAAAAATACACCTAAAAACCACTAGAAATCCAAAGATGTGCACGATATGATCTAACCATGGCTCTTGATACCAATTGTAGGATATTGGTTTTCACATACACATCATAACACAAGCAAACATAGGCGTATAGAAGATGAGTTTTAGAGAGGGAAAGTTAGAGGTTTAGGGAACTTTAGTGAGAGAAAGAAAATCTTATTATGAGCTCCAACTCTCTACCTTGGGAGGTAGAGAGTATTTATAGTCTTACATAAAACGCCACACAACGGGCTGTGGATCAGGCATACAGTGGGTAAAGACCCGTCCGTCCTCCACGGTGTTACTTAACTAAATACTACTTAACTTAAACAAACTATGACTACGAGCTTTCTAACGATTACATATACTTGAGGTGACCGACTCTTTAATACCTGGAATTTCTAATTCCTAACAGCTTGGCAGTTGAAAGCCTCTTTGAGAACCTCTTGGACTGAATGTTCGACATTGAAGAAAAGATAATATGTAATTCTGCAATACCTTTGTAAATAAGGGTGTATATATAGCGTCAGATTAGGTTAAACAATAAGGAAAGAGTTAAGATAACAATGAATCCATACCAAACTTATCCTAGTCTTATTTTATGAAAAAATTAACACAGAAACACAATCCTAAAAAATACAAATTTATAAATTTTTAATTAAATTCGAAATTCATAAAGCTATTTATATATTATAGAATGCAACATAAATATCAAAATAACTTGTTGCTTAAGTGGTAAACACACAAGTTATTTACCAAAACAACAAAGGTTCAAACCTTGCAAGGGACTTTTTTAATAAACAATTTTAAAAACGAAATTCATAAAGCTATTTATATATTATAGAATGCAACATAATTATCAAAATAATTTGTTGCCTAAGTGGTAAACACACAAGTTATTTAGCAAAACAACCAAGGTTCAAACCTTACAAGGGACTTTTTTTATAAACAATTTTCAAAAATGGTTAAAAAAAATCAGAAAATTAAGAAAAAAAAAACGAAAATTAACAATTAATTGCTTAGTTGGCTCAAAAATGCTTATGTGGCATGAAAACAATTACTGGGCATTGAGGTGACATTGAGGTGGCATTAATGCCAAATGCCTCCTGTTATATAATATATATATATATATATATATATATATATATATATATATATATATATATATATATATATATATATATATATATATATATATATATATATATATAATCCGGATCGATTGAGAAGGTTTTTATTTTGAAAAGGTTTAAAAAATGATAGATTTTTAACTTTGATTCAAGTTTTTCTAACGTAAAACTCATTTTAATGTTATGTTAATCCAAAATGTGTAAAAAAATTTCGAATCAATGTTAAAAAATATCTCGATTTTGCGATATAAGTAAAAAACTGAATCTTCTGTACACATTTAAGGAATCATTAGTTTTACTCGATTTTAACAATGATTTGTGAATCAAACTTGTGATTTATAAATTCGATTCACTATAAAATTATGTTTACTTGTGAATCAAATCAAAAAATATGAATCAATTTGCTCAAATGTCGATTTCTCAATCTTCTCAAAATAAAAACCTTCTCAATAGAACCGGAGCCTATATATATATATATATATATATATAGAGCTTGGATCATTTAAAAAGTTGATCTCAAGAGAAAAGTAAGAAAAGTAATTTCAACCATTGGATCACCCCCACTTCCCCTCCCTTTTTTCACACCAAACTACAGGGACCTAATTGTATTTTTCTTCATTCTTTAAGGAAGTTTTGTAAATTCGCACCCTACTCCCCCCCTACCCCGCCCCCCCCCCCCCCGAAAAAAATTTTTTTTTCCCGCCAAATTTTTTTTTTCTGGGGGCCAAAATTTTTTTTTTGGGCCAAAAATTTCCCGCCAAATTTTTATAACTGTTATGCACCTTTTTATTTTGGTGCATCACAGTTATAAAAATTAGTTATAACTATGATGTACCAAATTTTATAACTGAGATGCACCCAACGATTGTTACCTAATATGCTTCAATAACATTGCAATAACTTAGTATACTATGCTCTTTAAAGGGCATTAGTTGTACAACCAGAGACGGAGCTATGGTAGCCATGGTAGCGTCGCATGCTTTGTCATTGGGATAACGCTAGTGCATATATTAACAATCGTGAATTGATAATAAGTAAGTTAACCATGTGATTAATAAAATGACTCTGAAACATGTTAGAATAATTGATTTCGTTGTATATTTAACCATGTGATTAATAAAATATGCGTGTTGAATCAGTTGAAAAATCTCTCTTTTATACACAAAGGTTGACGGTTCTAATTCAAAACTTTTTCTGGAATAAGTTAATAACATATGCGATCTGATGCACCTTTTTATTTTGGTGAATCACAGTTAAAAAAAGTAGTTATAACTATGATGCACCAATTTTTATAACTGAGATGCACCAAAATAAAAAGGGCATTAGTTGTACAACCAGAGACGGAGTTATGGTAGCCATGGTAGCGTCGCATGCTTTGTCATTGGGATAACGCTAGTGCATATATTAACAATCGTGAATTGATAATAAGTAAGTTAACCATGTGATTAATAAAATGACTCTGAAACATGTTAGAATAATTGATTTCTTTGTATATTTAACCATGTGATTAATAAAATATGTGTGTTGAATCAGTTGAAAAATCTCTCTTTTATACACAAAGGTTGACGGTTCTAATTCAAAACATTTTCTGGAATAAGTTAATAACATATGCGATCTGATGCACCTTTTTATTTTGGTGAATCACAGTTAAAAAAAGTAGTTATAACTATGATGCACCAATTTTTATAACTGAGATGCACCAAAATAAAAAGGTGCATCACAGTTATAACTGAGATGCACCAATTTTTTTTTGCGGGGGGGGGGGGGGGGGGGGGGGGGTTAGGTACCGGGGGGTGGGGTGGGTGGGGGCGGGGGTGGGTGGGGGTGGTTTTCAAAAGTTACCCCTGAAGTTTGAGATGTTTCAAATTAGACCCTATAACTTTTTTTCTCACTTTTCTCTCTAATTACACTTTTCTCTAGAACCGCACTCTATATATATAATTTTACTCATATATATTTATGCACTTTTCCAATAGCCAATACTTACAAACACTTAGAAACCGTTTAAACTTAAACACAGCTACACAAGTAACAAAAACACAACCACTTAAACACTTTCAAACTTATTTTAAATCATACATCGAGTCTTAAACATAAATTTGTAGACTAAGACTCTCCATACTAAATCTAGGTCGTGTGTCGGTGTTGCTCTCTATCACTACTGACTTATTCATTTTAGAGTACTTATTTGATGAGGTGAGTTTCATAGACTTTTTTTTTTTTTTTTTTTTTTTTTTTTTTTTTTTTTTTTTTTTTACTTTTTCACAATATTTCTAAATTCTCGGGAGGTGAGAATGCATTGCTTATTTTTATGCGGACATAAGTATGAAAACTATTACATTGCCTAAGTTACCACATAGCCAATTAAGTCCCCTACCAATCATGAACCTTTAAGTACCTTGTAAGCATGAATGTTGTGAATAGATCTATTGGGTTGACACCCTCGTTCGGGTTAGTTGCTCAAACTGGGTAAACAGACGCATACTATTTGAGGATTTCTTTAAGTGTCTGGCAAACACTTGTTTGCGGCATTTATGCTCGATTGCATACCGTAACAATTAAGCATCGGGGTCATGAGCTTAGGGCAATTGTATTTATTATTATATGACATTCTTGTGACACTTACTGAAATCTTGTGTTCCGTACCAGACTTTTCTTTTAATCAAACCTCTAAACTCACCAACTTTTTAGTTTACACTTTTTGCATGTATTCTCAGGTACTTAGCTATATTGCTACATGCCGATTTGAGACAGGGCATGGCATGGGTCATAGGCATGCCTGAAGTGTATTTTACACATCTATGACAACTTTTGTACGTGGGGACAGCTTGATTTATGGGCCAAGTATTTTCACACAAAACAATGTTGTAAACAAATATTTTATTCAAATTAATGAGATCTTTCTAAAACGGATCAGGTAGTCCATTCACTATTACTTTGTGCTGTGATCTAATTTAGTAGCACCCATTGTCATTACCATTCCGCTGCTTTGTTTTATGGGTGTTACATATTGGTATCAGAGCCTCAGTTATAGAGAACTAGGTACATATAAATCCTAGACTATAACTATTTTTTACAAAAACATCACCCTATAACTGCCACATGTATGCCTGCATTATTACTTTACTTGTTGTTTTGCTTACCGTAACAACGAGTTATGTTCTATATACTGGCAGTAATTAGTCTTCAGCAACAAAAAATTTATACTACCAGTAGAAACTCTAACTCTAGCAGTAGTTACCACTTGGTGTATTTTCTTGATCATCATCAGAAACATCATCAGTAGTTCAAATACACTAGCAGTAGTTCATGTGAACTCAACACATCAGATGTTGCCTTGGGTTGGGTCTTACTTATGTTACCATTGTCCTGCTATGCTGCTAAGCTAGACGTAGTAGTGGTAGCCCTCACCAACATATCATGCTCCCCACCCATGACAGCCTCATCTGCATCCATCCTGGCACCAGCCTGAGTTAGCTTAGTGCCCTTATTATGTGATTTCCTACGAGTATAGGTCTTTTTGGGTTGTGAGGTTGATGTATCAAAAGTGGGTGTGTGATGGGTAGCAGTTGTATTTTCTGCACCTTCACCCTGTTGTCGTGGAAGGTTCACCATATTTGGAAATAAAGGTGTTTCCTTTCTAGAAAATCTTGTCCCCGTCTTCCTCGAAAATGTAAAAACTATCTTTGTAAGAAGGGGTTTATCAAAAGTTGATTTATGTACTTTCTTCTTGGAAAGCTGTTTATCAGCAAAAATTTGAACAAATCTTGGATATAGAAAATAATTACTTGATTCATCTAAATTTTTAACCATACCATCAAAAATTATTTTAGAAAAATTAAACTGCTGTCCCTGAGTGAAGCACACTATAACATATGCTATAATTGTACCAAACTCATTCCAGCCAGTTGTTTTTGGACTTATGAAATGTAGGATGGTTTGGACTAAAAATTTCCATTGAGGTGAGAATAGCCTTTTGTAAAATTTTAAATAATTGTTTGGCTTCTCATACCCCATTTGTTCAAGTCCAGCAAAAATAGCAGAGTTTGAGAGACACTCTACACCATTGTCATCTGCTAGTTCAAGAGAACTTCTAACTGATGACTCAGTGATGAGTACCTCCTGGGCATCTAGAAAAGCCCATATCTATACTTCCCCATTAATAGTTCTGGACTTAGAAGTAGCCCAAAACTGCCTAATGCGGGAATGGTATATAGTTAGATTCACTGATAATGCATACCTGATAGGGAAAGCATTGAGAAAATTAATGATTTCAGCAAATCCTTCTGTTTTGGGTAAGCATTTGTCAAGAAACGCAGCCATGTTGTGACTATCATCAAAGACTCTTGACGACATTGTGAAATAAGGTTTGGGATTTGGGAATTATGAATTTTGATATTAAGAGAAGTGTAAGGGTTTGTAATCAAGACAATTATGAGCGCACAAATCCGATTGAATGACTCAATTAGGGATTTATACAAAAAAAGTTACGATTTCGTCCCTGCATTTTCAAACCTAGAAACATTTTCCAAGCAATAGTAAAATTGGCCCAACAGCAGTAACTTTTGCCCAGCAGCAATAAGTTTGTGTTAGAAGTACACACTCTAATTTTCCATCAAACCAATCATTCTCCTTTTGCTTATTCTGCAAAATGTTAGTCCAAAAACCACAAAAACACAAGGAAGAACATTCCACAATAATCATATCATAGATTGGTACTTAGCAGCTGGAAATATAATTAACAGTAGTTACCAGCAGTACTAAGTATAACAAGAAGCATTTTCATACACTTGGCAGTAGAAACTTTTTATGACTTCAATAACAGTACAAATCCTTACAAAACTATACAAAAACATAGCGAGATAAAAAATTTAGAGATTTAACGATCCAATACTGGCAATTAAATATTGAAACCTACCCATATCAAAAGGTTTTGTAAGTAGATCTGCAACATTCTTATCAGTATGGATTTTAACCATTTGAATCAATTTATTTTCATTACAATCTCTAATAAAGTGATGTCTGATCTCAATATGTTTTGTTTTAGAATGCAAAATAGGATTTTTAATAATGCATATTGTACTGTTATTATCAATAAAGATTTTAGTATTCAAAAAGATGTACCCATAATCCAGCAATTGGTTCTGAATCCAAAGCACTTGACTATAGCAACTAGCAGCAGCCACATACTCAGCTTCAGTTGTGGAATTGGCCACCGCTGTTTGTTTCTTACATTACCATGAGATAAGTCTACAACCCAAAAACTAACATCCACCTGATGTAGACTTTCTGTCCAAACTAGCTCCTACATAATCACTGTCTGTGTATGCTGTCAAGTCAAATGGTGAATCTTTAGGATATCAAAGGCCTAATTTAGGTTGACCCTTCAAGTATCTAAAGATCCTCTACACTGCATTGAGATGGGAAGCTTTAGGTGTAACTTAAAATCTTGTACACACAAAAACTGCAAACATGATGTCTGGCATTAATGAAGTGAGATACATAAGAGACCCAAACATGGATCTGTAGAGATGGACATCCAAAACTTCACTATCATCATCTGGGAGAAATGCTTTGGTAGAATCAAATTGGGAGCAATACTTTGGCTGTTCCTTTGATGAAGGGATCTGACAAAGAGACGTTTACCAGTTAAGTCTTTCAAACCCTTTGACTTAGTTCTGGTTTGAACAGTAGACTGTAACTCTCCAATTATCTGCTCTTTTGGATGATATTTGTGAATTCTGGTAGTAGCAATAGGACTGACAGGAATGTCATCTGCTAAGTTGGTCATGTCAGCCTCTTCACCAAATCACCAAATATATCTTCATCAGTATCAGCATACATATCTACCAATGGAGGTATGGAGTCATCATAGTCATTTTCATTGAAAGTGGATCCAGCAACATTAACTCTAGGCTTAGCAGAAGGTTCAAAATAACTGTTGCTAGTGTTATATTCACGATCACCTCCAGCAGTAGCAACACTAGGCTTAGCAGTAGGTACAGAATTACTATTGCTAGTGTTATCAACTGACACAAGATCATCCTTTCGAGGATCATCACCTCTAATATCTGCACCAGGAACTTCTTTATTAGCAGCTGTTTTGTTCCATGGATCTTCATAAATCACATCATCACTGGAAGGTTTCTCAGCATCATCCAGTGAACCCTTTGAAATTGAGGAGAGAGGTATATCACCAGTCCAAATAGGCAGCATAATGTATTCTGTAGTAGATTCTTTCTCCACCCTAGGTTGATCTGCAACAACATTGTCTTTTGTACCTGTACTTTTGTTAGACTGGTTCCCTGCAATAAATGGCTCATAATTCATAGTTTTTTTTAGCACATCTATATCAAACAGCCAATCAGGACCCCTTCCTACAACATTTGGTTTATTTTCATTAAACCTAATATGTAGATTCTCTTCCACCCTCCTTGTTCTACTGTTAAATACCATAAATGCTTTACTATTTAGTGAGTAACCAACAAAGAAGCCCTCATTAGTCTTTCGATCAAACTTTCCTAGGTGATCTATGGTATTAAGGATGGTGACACAACACCAAAATGGTTTCATAAAGTCTAGGGTAGGTGTTATACAATGAAATAACTCATACGGGGTATTATTGCGAGGCTTTACTACCAAAAGTATATTATGTACATAACAAGCAGTGTTAACTGCCTCAGCCCAAAATGTTGTTGGTAATTTTGAATCTGCAAGCATAGTTCTAGCAGCCTCAATAGGTGTCCTATTCCTCCTCTCAACTACTCCATTTTGTTGAGGAGTCCTAGCTACACTAAACTGTCTCATAATACCCTTCACCTCACATAACTCGTTCATTTCTTTATTCTTAAACTCAGTTTCATTGTCACATCTTATTACTTTAACTTTAAGATAAATTTGGTTTTCTATTCTAGTTATAAATGCCTTAAGGATCTCATTAGTTTCATCCTTAGATGCTAAAAAAAACCCAAGTGAATCTACTATAGTCATCTGTGACAACTAGGCAGTACATCTTCTTCATTAAGCTCTTAAAAAAGTTGGTCCAAATAAGTCCATATGAAGAATTTGTAAGGGCTGGCTAATTTAGCTCGCAATCTTGGTCTTACAAGAGGATGTGTGCTGCTTTCCCTTCTGACAAGCAACATAGGTTTCATTAAAGTCAAAAAGCTTGGAAGGTAGACCTCTTACAAGTTTTCCCTTCACAAGTTTATTCATAGTATTAAAATTCAAATGACCAAGCCTTCTATGCCAAAGTATAGACTCATCAGATGTGGCTTTACCAAATAGGCAAGTCAAACCACCCTTAGGAACCATGTTATTTAGGTCAACACTGTATATATTATTTTTTCTAGGAACTCAAAGCAGGATATGACTTTCATTAATCAGCTTAAAGTTTGGAGATAATATTATACACTCAGTGTCAGTGAAAAGAACACTATTTTTTTGTCACACATTTGTGACACTCTAAGGAGATTAAACTTGAGTTCTTTGACAAAATACACATCTTCAAAGTCCAGAGTACTGGTTTTAATTGTACCTTTCCCAGTGATCTTACCACCCTTTAGGTTGCTTCCAAAGGCAAAATATCCTCCATCAACAGGCGTATAATCAGAAAGATAGGACATGTTTCCTGTCATGTGCCTAGAGCATCCACTGTCAACAACACCTCTTTCCAATAAGTCTACCTGTAGATTGCCCTGCACATAAAGTAAGAGAATTAGTTTCTCTTGGGGACCCAACCCTTGATTGACTTATATATGCCTTGTACATCCACGTAATCAAATCTCTTAAGTACATAAGATGCACTGGTGTCTTTGGAGACATGGTCTAAAACAAGTATCTTTGGTCTCCAAACCCAACAAGCTGAGGCCTTTATAGCTTTAACCTCTTTACCCATAACAACATTAGTAGTTGACTTTGGCTTAGCAGTAGTTACTTTTTGCCAAGCAGTAGTTACAGGTTTTCTCAAAGCAGTATTAACCTTTTGTTTATCCCTGTTATTTATTAATGTTGTTCTCTTTTGAATGGGTATATAAATAGTTGAATGTGCCCCTTTTGAAAAACATGACTTTGAATGGGCAGCATTAGCTATAGGTTTTGTGGAAGCAGTAGTAACAGATCTAGCAGTATTAACAGTTTTTAAGCCTAGTCTCATTAAGACTGCTTTTGGAACTAAATACTTTTGAGCATGAGGGTGAGTATTATTAGCAAAATTAGTATGATTCACCCTTTGTGCATAGTTCCATGTAGGTTTTGTCACTTTTTTCCTTTATATTTTTTTCACAGTGATATTGCAAGTGATCAAAACTACCACAAATAAAACAAGCTTTATTATTCATAAAAAAATCACTACCTAATCCATTAGACATCAAATTTTTCTAATTTCTTTTATTTACTCTATGACTAGAAGTGTTCTTATTACAAAGTTCTAATGTTTCTACATTTTCCCTAGAAGTAGTTGGGACTGCACTAGCAGCAGTTGTATCAACAGTTTTATTTTGAAATCTAGGTTTGACCAAAACTTCATTCTCATCATCTGACACCCATTCCTTTATTAGTGAGACATCAGACTTCCTTCTATCCTTCTCAGACTCTACTCTAACAGGCACTCTATCTCTAGGTGGTTTAATAATCTTTTCTTCACCTGTAAAAGACAAATCAGGCATTGGGGAGAAACATTTCCAGTTACATGAGGTGCAACAGTATTGTACCCTATTCCTTTCATCTTATTATAAATCTGAAAGAGTATCATTTTGTTAACTTCTTCAGATTGATATTCATATCTGTTAACATTCAACTCAATACCATCTTTTTCTGTTTGAACATTATCTTTCTCTGTTTGAACCTGGCCATATTTTGTTTTATGCTCATCAATGGTTTGATCTGTTAGATATACCTCAACTTCTAATGTTCTAATTTTCTCACACAAAACAAGTTCATTAGATTTAAAGAATTCTAACCTAGCCTCAACAAGTTTCAAACCCTCTTTATAGCCTAAAAGCAATAACCTATCATCTCCAAGTTCTTTAAACACTCTATTGTACTCAGATTTATAAAAACAAAGATCTGAACAACATGAATCAAAGGATACCTCAGAGTATGATCCTAAAGAGCTAGAGCTTGATGAGTATGCCATGAGGGCATATCAGTAGGACCATATGCAGCTTGGTCGCTCCAGTCATATCCTCCCAATCCATCACAAGACATCAAAGCAGTTGTTGTGGAAGTCTCCTGCACTAGAACAGTTCTTCTTTCCACTTCCCTTGACCTGTTGTCCTGTGACCTTGGGAATCTGCACTCCCTTGAAAAGTGATCATTCTTCTTTCAGTTGTAGCACTCAATGTTGGACTTGTCAAAGCCCACTCTGTCAGTCCCATTCATCTGCAAGCTTCTCCCAGTCCTTTGCAAAAACCTTCTTGCCCTCATTGTTAGCATAGCCATCTGTCACCTAAGATCCATCTCCTCCATATCATCAGGAGGGATCTACTGAAGATCCTCATTTTCCAGTTGAGTAGTAGTGCTTTGACTGGCAAAGAAGGAACATACATCAGCATCATTCAAGTTATCTCCTCTAGCAACAGTAACCTGTGTGTTAGCAGCACTAACTTCCTGAGCAGTAGGAACTTCAACCATTGTACTGACAGTGCTGTTGGATGGAAAAAATGCCATATTTGGTGAACTGGAGCTAGATCATCCAAGGTTGACTTTTCTAACTCAGGCTTGTTCCTCCACACAATTTCATGTGTGTTCCATTCAGATGGAAGACATCCCAACAGCTTTTGATTCAAATCTTTTTGCTCAATAACCACTCCCAAAAGCTCTAGTTGGCTCACAATCTTCTATTACCAATTAAAGATCTCATCAAGAGTCTCAATACTTGAGACAGAGAAGTTTGCATATTGTTGTTTGAGGTGATTCTTCTTGTTCTTTTTGGTATCCTCATTCCCACCAAACTTCTTCTCCAAAGCCTCCAATAACTGCTTAGCATCCTTAATGGTGTTGAAAGTCAACTGATATTCATCTAAAATGGCCATCATTAGAATAGATCTGGCATTGATTTCCAACATCCTTAGAGCTTTGTCTTTTGCAGCAGTGAGTGGAATAACATTTCCATCTGCTCCTGCTTTCACTGTAGTATTACCACTTTCAATGACCTCCTAGAGACCAATGTCAATCATCTGTATGTGATGCTCAATCCTTAATCTCCACATCTCATACTCATTAGGTTTGAGCATGGGAACCTTATTTGTTGCCAAATTATGTGTAGAGTCCATCTTAAACAATCTTCACAGTAGGTATTCTTTTTGGTATAACAGCTTCTAGATCACACAAGCTTTGATACCACTTGTTGATCCCAGTTTACACTTGTAAATATAGATCGATTATATAGCTTCTATTAAGAAACTGTTTGATTCACTAAGTATTACGCGGAATTTAACACTTAATGATTAAGAAGAATACATAGAATAACAAACCAACCGCTTCAATATTATTAATATAATACGAATACTCTTAATAGTATTAGGGTTTACAACCTTGAAGCTCTAAAACAAATCGTACTCTAAACAATGACCTAGGACCTCTTTTTATAGATTAAGGAGTTCTAGTCGGTTTAAAATATCTTTCTATTCAATGTATATCTCAATAGAATCTTTTCTATGTTTATCTAATACTAAACTTTAGGTACAAGACATTCTATAAATACAAACTGACACTAATACTCCAGCAGTAGTTAAAATACTTCAGCAATTGAAACCTTTACTCTTGCTGTAGTTAGTCTTCAGCAGCAGAAACTTCATACTAGCAGTAGAAACTCTAAGTCTAGCAGTAGTTACCTGATAAGGTTTTAAAAGGTACCATTTTGAGGGGTCGTTTAAGTCCTTATTTGATCACTTTTGTATCCGTTATTGCTTAATATCGTTCCTTTTCACTTTTTAGGTCTCGTGAAGGCAAAATGCTGGAATGGCACTTATTTGGACGAAAAGGCGCGAATATATGAAGAAAATGGCCAAAGTCGAAATCGAGACACTCACAGTTGCTGAAAGTAGAAGGCGACGGCGTCAGGTGCTATTGGCGACGCCGTCCCAAAATTATTGTGACGGGCCAGAACCCAAAACTCGTATTTTCAAGAGACGGCGTCTAGTTGTGAAAGAGTAGGCCGTCGCTACTCAGACGGCCTAGATGCAATCCAGACGACGTCAGAAGCTGAAGAGGACGGCGTCACGGACATAAGGTGACGCCGTCGCAAGGTTAACGTGGCCAAGACGAAACCCTAATGGCGGCGACACGACGGCGTCACTAAACATAAGGTGACGCCGTCGCAATTGTAATCTTATATATAGAATCCGAATTTTTCAGTCTTTGGGTGGAGAGTCTTTGGAGTAAAAACCTAAAACCGAACCTAAGGTGTCTTGTACAGTATTTTAGGGTTTTAAACCCTATCTTACATCAAGATAAGTCTTTACTTCATTAATTCAATTATGTCTTTGATTATTTGTGTGTATGCTTGCATGTTCTCCATGTCCGGCTAATTTATTTGTGTGTTTGCTTAGGAAGTATGAAACTTAATTATTAAATATTGATTGGTTGTTTCTTATCTTAGTTGATTAATGATCTAGTAATGCGATAGGTCATTCGTTGTGTACTTAATGCTTGATTCATCTTTGTGAACCTTAGAGTATAATTACCTGAGTAATTGTAGGCTAAACCATCCAAAGAGCGCCTTAGAGTAGGAGTTTATAATCTCTAGTGGGTTTGTAGACAAGACCCTTTGGTAAGTTCGAAGAGTTAGGGAGAAACGCATACCCTACAACTTTAGACACACAACGCAACTAGGAATAAGACGTGACACTCAACCATCAATAGGAGATAATTAAGGAGTAATACAAACTAAGTAAACACATTTTTAAACTATCATACGAGCACACATTAATTAGACATAGACTCCCACAACCTTAGTTTAGATAATTAGATAATAGTAGAGTAATTGGTAGAAATACCAACCCCCCAAATCCAATACCCGAGATTCGTACCTTTCCATTTTTCATAAAATATAAAAAGATAAAAAATAATCTTCCTCAACCTTAACCTTAGCGTAGTAACTCCCTACTAGCATTCCTATTCCCCTAGAGAACGATATCAATACCCGTGGCTTACCCTAATTACTACACTACAACGATTAGGTTCACTGCCTAGGGTGTTATAAAACTTGCTCGAAGAAAAGGAAGTTCCTTTGACCCCGAACGACGCGTGTAGCGTTATCAAGTTTTTGGCGCCGTTGCCGGGGAATAGAATAGCTAGTTAGTAGTCCACCTCGTTTAGGTTTCTTTGCTTGATTCCTATCAAGTAAACTTTTTTCTCATTTTTAGATTTCTCTTAGTCTATCCCCCTTCTTCGTGACCTTTGTTCGTAACCTCATCACTCTTCATCATGGAGAATGATAACCAACCACCACTTAATAACCCAACACAAAAAATTTCAATGTCACTCAAAACCCAACGCAATAACCAACACAACCGTCGAAGCCGATATGTGAGTAGAAACACCGACCTTCAGGATTTGCAGAAAATATTCGATAGTACAATTAGGGAAGCTGTTGAGAAAGTAGTCAGCGCTGCTATAGTTGGTTCAATGATTAGCAGTAATTCGGAAAATGGCATGATAAACAACAACGTGGATGTGGAAAATAGTGCTTACTTCAATCTTTACCCCACTAAGGAAGAGGTTACGTACCATCAATACATAATCAATAATCCACGATCACCCATCATTATGATATGCCCAAAGATTAGGAGAGGAAATCCCTGGAACCTAAAAATCCCTTGTATGATTGGATATAGGAGTGTCGACCACGCTTACATAGATACGGAATCCCCCATCAACGTAATGTCATCTGCTGTCTACAATGACATTATGAATGAGCGACTCAATATTAGGAGAGACCCTAAGTATCCGGGAGGAGTTTGCAACTTTGTGGGAAGAGTCAAGGACGTGCATGTCTTTATAGGAAATTTCACCTACCTAGTTGATTTTATGGTTCTAGAAGATGTAGGATGCGTCATTGACTATAGTTTATCCCAAGTAGTGCTAGGGAAACCTTTTGTTGAAACATCTAGAATGAGCCATAACAAGCATGATGGAACGGTTAGGTTCAAGGAAGGAACCGATGAGATCACCTATAGGATGCCTTGGAAAACAACTGAGTATGGCCACTTGTCCATTTATGATCGAGACAACATCAAAGCTTTTGAGGACAAAAGCAAGGAAGATGTTGAAAAAGGTTATAAATTCATGTGGGAAAGAAGGAGGCATTATTATAAGGATTGCTTGACTTTAGGGCCTAGGTATAGAATCGATGAAGATTTTGTCAACATGATAGAATTCTCATTGAGGATGCGTGAGGAAACGTAGGAGCACGACTACGAGTCTAGCTACAAGACTCTTTAATAAAGAAAAGCGCTTCGTGGGAGGCAACCCATGCTTAATTGTTTACTTGTTAGTGTCTTATATCTTTTATTAATTATTTATCCTCATGTTTAAATTTGTAAAAATGCTTTATTTTGTTTTTAACCTCGTCTTAATTGCATATAAAGGTATTTTACATAAGGGATAAGTGTAGGGAGGATTACACACGTTTTCAAAAGAAACGTAAACATGAGAATAACAATTAACTAAAAGATATTTATGTTTGTTTGTTCGAGTCAAATGCATCTTGGTATTTTAGTTGATCCATCCACTTTAAAGGATATTTCTGTACGTGCAGGAACTGAGAAGGGTGTTTCAACGTTTGAGGAGGGCCTATGAATCCCAGAGAGGATTATAACTCAGCGAGTAAGTATTACAGTAACATCTGTCGTCTACTGTAATGCAACTACCCCCTAAGGCATAGATACATTCGCACCAGCTGTGAGGATATAGGTTAGTATGTTCCCTAAAAATCCAAGGTCCCTAAAGGAGAGGATTAGAAACCCGTATAGTATTACTACCCACTAGCACCTAATAACTAATACATAACTACCATGCATTGGAGAAGGAATCACCCCATTTCTAACTTCATTCGTGATAAAAGGTGTAGGTGCAACAACAAATAGTACGGTAAAAGGCTTAATGACGATTAGTAACTTGGTTGATATCGTCGCGACTGATGAAAGAGTTGTCGAAGGGATTAACATGATAGCTTATAAAAGACGTTTAGGACTTCCAGCCACAAAGATGAGTGTATAGCCGAAGCTGCCAACACAACCAATAACGCAACCCAAAACTCACTGTAACTTTAAAAAACACAACCCAATAATTCACCACCAACCAATAGTAAGAGGTACTACTTCTCACTACTCCAATGCTTGTTTCCAGTGCTTCTTCCCCCTATCTGATTCTCTTTAGATTTTTACTCTTTTTTCAAATGA